>JBBPCY010000032.1:21623643-21657473 GCA_037974405.1 Brachyalestes nurse | reverse complement strand
TAGAAAAGGTTCTTCCCCAAACTGGGTCCACAGAGTTGGAAGCATGGTGTTGTCCAGAATGTCTTGGTCTGCTGGAGTATTAAGTATTAAGTGAGGGGTCTAGAGCCCAAACCCTGAAAAACAGGCGTGTCACAGTACTTTTTTCCGTGTAGTGTACATTTCAATTTTTCCCATAGTGATAAACAGCTCTGACCCTGAATTCCTTATTTGGGTCTGACACTGACTATGAAGTGACCTTTCATAAAGTATTCAAATGAATGATCAACTGATTGCTGTTTTTTCTTTCTTTATTCATGTCTTTGTGTGCCGTCGCAGGTGAGTTTCCTGAAGGAGGGATGCGGCAGTGATAACGTGTGTGACAGTAAACTGAACCTGCAGTACACCTTCTGTTCCCGAGAGCCTAACAAAGACGTCTTTGAGAAACTGCCAGCGTGAGTTCACCTAAAAAACAGGACAATTACTGCTTCATGCCTTGCTTACCTACCTCACTTCATCCTGTCTTACGTCTTCATGCATGATGCAGACAGTAGATTCCCTTAGAGTCCCACTCAGACTGAGAAAAAATGGCCTTATGTGGTTTCTGACAATGTTTGACTGGACAGAAGTGCTTCACATAGCTGAGAACAGTAGTTTCTCTGTACTTTTGTACCATGTTTACAGACAAACGTGTGTCATGCTTAGTCAAAAACCACAAGCAAGATCACTCACCAGCACAACACTGTTTAATTCAGGTGTGTGTTGCTAGTGTGATCTTGGGGCTGTCGATTTTTCTCATAACTGCATTGTGTTATCACTGTTGTTCTCGTAGTCCCAACGGAGTTCCAGTCATTTCACTTACCAGCCAGAAGGAAATCGCTCTGGAGGTCAAAGTGACCAATCCGGGTGGAGACGACGCGTACGAAACAGTCCTGACCGGATCCTTCCCTAAAGCCCTCTCTTACTCCGCCTTCCGCACCAAGAACCCGGTGAGTCTTACTTCAGCGACAGAAAAACACAACATCATGTCGTCATGACACTTCCACGTTATGATATATCACCATATTTCATTTAAGAATGAGTTTCAACTGACAAAATGTGCCTGAAAAACGTTAGTGGCTTAAAGAAGTTGTTATTTTTGCAAAAATGAGAAGGAAAAAATGAACGAATTTGATACAATAAGTAGATAATTTAACGTGCTAACATGGTGCAGTTACAGTGTACAGTACATGGTTGCTATTTATATGTTTAGTGTGTGTATACATATATATATATATATATATACACACACACACACTACAAAAGTATTGGGACGTGTGACCATTGCACCAAAAGGGACTTTAATGACATTGCATTCAAAAACATAGACTTTAAAATGGAGTTGTATGTGAATATATATATATATATATATATATGTACAGGGGGGTCCTCGAGTTACGAGGGTCTTGATATACGACGTTTCGAGTTTCCGTGGGCGAACTAGTTTAGTGGTGTGCAGCGGAAGCATACGCAGTAACACCCCGTATGAGTGGAGTATGCCTGGAAAACAGTAGTGGCTTAAAAAAGTTGTTATTTTTGCAAAAATGAGAAGGAAAAAATGAACGAATTTGATACAATAAGTGAATAATTTAATGTGCGAACATCCAATTGGTGCAGTTACAGTGTACAGTACATGGTTAGTATTTACATGTTTTACATGTTTAGTAATATATATATAATGACATTTAATGACATTGTGTTGAAAAACAAAGACTTTAATATGGAGTTGTATGTGTGAATATTTATATATATATATACGATGTTTCGAGTTTACGTGGATGAACGTTACACAGAATATGCAGTAACGCACCGACTGAGTGGTAGGAACCGATCTCCGTCTCCCTCTGTATAAATATACAGTTGCTCAGTTTTTTACAAGTACTGGCAGTACCCACATCCAGTCGCTCCCACACTGGAATACACTCTTTTTAATGCATAGATACAATGAAATGCCTTTTTTTGTGTACAGGACAAACAGGTCATTTGTGTGGCCAATCAGAATGGATCTCAGGTTGACTGTGAGCTGGGGAATCCGTTCAAAAAAGACTCCGTGGTAAGAACAGAGGACAGGAATGAAACAAATGTCTTAATGCAAGTGTGGAAAGAAACCTGCGAATGTTGAAACACTGTGTTCCTGACGCCTGCAGGCTGTGTTCTACATCATACTGGGCACTGGTGGGATTTCTCTGGACATGACTGAAGTGGAGGTTATGCTTCAGCTCAAAACGTGAGTGCTTTTGACCTGTAGGGTAGCAAGTCAAGCCCATATTATATTTTAGGTTAAAGGCAGATATATATATATATATATTTTCACAAAAATAATAGTACAAAACATGTCAATACCCTTAACGTAGGCATTATATTTGTTCACCCTATCCAGCTGTCGAACTGTTTTAAGTCACTGCAGTGTGTCATTAGCTTGGGAATCTACCACTGACAGTCAACATCTCTGCATCAGAGTCAGAAACAAACAAAATCCTGTTTAAAGAGAGAAATGTGCAAAACAGACCAGTAGCCATGCAAATGTTTATACAGCATGATATAACAATGTGTGTGTGTGTGTGTGTGTGTGTGTGTATGTGTATGTATTTGTGTTTGTGTATTCGTGTATGTATGTATGTATTTGTGTGTTTGTGTCTATGTATGTATCTGTGTGTGTGTGTCTGTGTATATATCTGTGTGTGTGTGTGTATGTATTTGTGTGTTTGTGTATTTGTGTGTATGTATGTGTGTGTATATGTGCGTGTGTGTGTTTGTGTGTATTCGTGTGTGTGTGTATGTGGTGCAGGACCAGTAATCAGAAACCCGTGACCATAACTAAGAAGGCTAATGTGGAGACGGAGCTGTTGCTGTCCCTCTCTGGGTGAGTCCCCGTCTGCATGGTGAACTATCTCTGGTTGAGTTCAGGACTCCTGTGGTGTGTGAGGTCTGGGGATGATCTCCCGGTCTGTTCTTTCACCGTCCTCAGGGTGGCCAAGCCGTCTCAGCTGGAATTCACCGGTTCGGTCACAGGAGAGAGCGCCATGAAGACGGAGTCGGACGTGGGCAGCCAGATTGACTATGAATTCAGGGTGACTACACTATTAACACTGTTATGTAATGTACTGTGTATTATGTTGTCTTTTGGGGGTTAGCATCAGTTTCTAGGTAACGTACAAACGTTGATTAGCCTCTAACATACAGTGATATATATATAATAAGGATATAACACAGCCATGGCTCTTCTATATGTGTAATTATTAGGGCTGTAAAGCCATGAATTAAAATTAACTAGTTAATCGCAAATCTGGAAACAAAATGAATTGTGATTAATCGCAATTCTAAGCCAACCCAATGTAATATATAATAAACACACTAAGTCATCAATTTCACAAAGAAGGCTTTGTTTATTTGTTTTTTTCCAACTCTGTCACGCTTTTAAAAGCTGTGAGATAAAAACAAAACTTACTTTTGAATAGAAAATGCACAACATCTTCAAACCTGAGAGAATCTCTGTCTTAAGACAAAAACATAGCTTTAAATAACACTCTCAAGTCACACGCATTTCTTACGCAGAAAATCAATTTTCTTCTATAGGATCTAGGCTGCCCATTGAACAACACCCTCAACGGTGGGTGGTTCTCTGTTATTCTGTTGCCGAGAACTGCATTTCCCGAGCAGTCCTCGGCAAATGAAGAAGCAGCAAACAACCCTCACTCAACGAAACCGAACCCACATATTACACTTGTCTTGTCCAGATCCCCCTCTGGTGGTAACTTCAAGCGAAATTGTCCATTTAACAGCGTGTGTTTATCTTCCATCGCTAGCTTAACTGAGCAGCAGCGTTTGGCTTCTTCTCCTGGTATGCTGGTCGCTGGTGCAGCGTAATACTGCCCCCACTGATAGTGTGGTACTGCAATGCAGAGGGGCGTTTAATTTTCAAATTAATCGTGCGTTCAATTAATTTGAAAGCGTTATAGAAAATAAATTAAGCTATTTTTTTAAATAAATTGAGCTATTTAATATGGAAAAAAAGTAATAGGATGCCTGACCCCTGCGTCACCAAATGTGACTTTACTAACACTGCATTCATATACATAAGCTGTGTTCGAAAAGTGCACTCGTTCACTCTCTCACTCATTTACTACTGTCACATCCGGGGCTCCTAGGCCCCGCCCGAGTAGATCAGCGTCACTGGAGTTCTGAGCCTGAGGAGGGGATTCCCCCTGTCCATGTGTGTGTGTTTGTTTATCCCTGGTGCTAGGCAACCCACCTGTCTTAGGGTTCAGCAGAATTACTGGCCTAATGTGTCACGTGTGCTGATTGGTTGTGTCTGTGTAGCCTCCTGTGTCCTCCCTCGATAAAAGCCAGTCGACCCAGAAACCTATCAAGATACTGCTGCTGAGACAGAGGAGAAGACGTAATACCATCAGGGCTAGGTGTCTGAGACGTATTTTGCTCATCAGACGTAATCAAATGCCCATGGTAAATATCGCGATAGCACTTAGCAGTTATGTGTATTCATGTAGTGCACAGTGTCTGGACACTAGATTTTGGCGTCGCACGGTGATTTTGTAGTGCACTAACTAGTGGGTGAAATTGACAGATGGAATTTCTGATTGCTGATTCACTACATAATGCCCTACATAGTGAACAACTGCACTTTTCAAGCTTTCATGCCCTCTTTGCAGTTGCTATAATGGTTCCGCCCCCATGCTCTGGACTCTGAGGGTAGCTTGTTTTTCTATAATAAACTAGATAAAACATGAATGCCCTGCAGTGGCAAATAGCTTTTGTTTTATATTTGATTTGATTACATTAATGTTTAAGTTGAGATTTACAGAAATATTTGAACTGCAGTTGTGTGACTGTGTTAAAGGTTACACTGCTGAACACTGTTAAAAAGCTCCTTATTTGTTTAAAATGTTTGCAAACCAAATGTTCTTGCACTTTTGTTCAGCAGTACTTTAAAAATAAAAGTGCAGCAAATACTACTTTTGAGTTATTCAATTTTGCATATAACAATGCGATCAATCAACAGATTAAAATTTGTAATCATTGCCCAGCATTAAGATATTCATGTAACACGTTAATTTCGATCACTTAACTAAAAAAATAAAAGTCTAAAAAACGAACACTGATTAATCGCATGACATAGCAGATGGAACAGTTGATAGGAGTATCGTTCTCTGCAAGTTATGCAACAAGGAATTTTTGTACCATTGGAGTACATCAAGTCTAAAACAAAATTTAAATGGCAAGCATTTAGGAGCTAACCCGACAGTCCGAGCCAGCACAGCCCCTGATGCTAGCACAAGCGGTCAGCCTTGCCAAGCCACACTCGACCAGGCGTTCAGACCCAAACTGAGCAATCTGAGGGATCAGCATAGGCTTTACAGATAGCATCTTCTGACATTAATTATACGCCACCATCCAGAAGCGCAATTATGTCCAAAATCCAGCAGCTTTCCAACACAAAAAACAAAAGAGGATGTAGTGGTGGGAGCTGAATATATTACACTGACTGGAGATCACTGGACTTCAGTTAGCAATCACAATTATCTCTGTGTTACTGCACACATAATTGACGATGAGTGGACACTTGCATTAACCATGCTAGAAACTGATACCAGCCTCTACGCTGACACCTGCGGCCAACAGTTTTTGTCAGTGGCGGAGGCATGTGGAGTTCAATAAAGCGTCACCACAGTCGGTACACACGGTGCATGCCCGAAACACGGTTGCTGCGGTGCAAAAGCTTCCATTCTGAATGGTTGCAAGACTGGTCTCGAGACATCCAACTCTACTCAGAGCCCACAGAAGAGCCACCGAAGAAAAGGAGGAGCCTCCTGCCCTTTGCTTCAGACAGAGATTCAGATGATGGCATGATTGGATCGAACAGGGGTCTGAACCACTACAAAGCAGAGCCCAGCATTAGCATGGAAGAGTGCCCACTGCAGTGGTGGTCAGCTCATGCAGGGGGCCATCAACAGCTATCTGTCCTGGCTTGCAAATATTAGGCTACCCCTGCCACTTTTGTCCCCTGTCCCCTTTTTTCTCTTGAATGAGACATAGTCCAAAAGAAGAGGGCAGCCTTGAGCTCTGAGAATGTAAAGAAGTTAGTTTGTCTGAGTGACTAGCTGAGGGAGAAGTAAGATGTGAGGTAAATGAGACTACTATAGTACAAATTGAGTATCGTTAAATAGATCATACAAGCTGTTGGTGTCTGTTGCTGAGTTCATTTTGTTACATACAGTACCGGAGAAATACTGTGAAGGCAATGTAATTCTATTGTTATCTCCGGGTTATAACTGTGGCTTGAGATGCCTTGTGTGTACATTGCTTTGAAATGCATCTTATAGATCCATTCATCATTGTTCTTGCTAAACCACTTTGATTTTTTTCCCCTCAGCATATTAGGTCATGTTTTTGATTGTTGTGACCATTACTGCATATGAACAGTGAAAAGAAGTTAATAAATAAAAGACAAAAGTCTGTAATGTTGTTTTTATAAAAAAAAAAACATTTACAGCAAAAAATAATGTGAAGACACCTGGGTAAAGAGCCTTTAATTTGTTGTCTTTTTTCTTTTCTCCGTAGACTTTTCCTATGTACCTGTGATCCCATCAGCACACCATTAACTGTAACAGAATGACAGGCCCACCCAGCTGAATAACCTGACAAACAGCAGCCTCGGGTGTTTGATTCAGCCCATGCTGCCAGTACAACAGAGTGACGGATAGGTGCCGAGTACAGGTCTTGAGCATTTGCCTCTATTTCATTTAACACCTGTCCATAGTCCATTGTGGGTGGTGTGAGCTGACACTCCTGGCCCATGTAGCATGTTAGCGCAAACCTTTAAAATCATTATACCAACCACACAAATATATATCATTTGAATGCCTATTATTTCACTTACCATAGTATAGCGTAACACCTTAGGCTTTAACAAGGCTAAAGTCAGCAACATCCATCAACTGAGTAAGCAAGGTACCCCACACACTGCTCCCTGGACGCTGTGTTCCTGGCTGCCCACTGCTTCACTTCGGTGAATGGGTTAAATGCAGAGAACTTTTTCATGCTATGGTGTGTTCCCGTATGACAAATGGACACTTTACTTACTTACTTAAAGGCCACTCTAAACAATTTATAGACTCGGTTGCCAGTTAATAGGTACACCTACAATCTGTACTAACTGTTCATCTAGTTGCACTTCATAGGTTTACAATTACTCTCAGTTGATACACATTTTATCAGCCTCCTTTTATCAGTGGAAAGTGACCCTCACTGAACCGCTGCAGACCAGATAACAATCACTGGCTGGTGAACAGAATCATTTTTTTGCTGGTTAACAATTCTCAACCCAGGACAACCTAACATGCTGCCACCAACATAAAATTTCAGCTGCCAGCAGTGGCCCAGAGATGGTCCCTTTCTATTGATGAACAGGTTAGCGAGTGGGTAGTGAACTGTGCTAATGACAAGTAAGTGGATGTACAAGGAACATGCACCTATGCAACTGGCAGTTCTGTATATGGGCTGTTGTGAAGCTGGACAGCAGATTGTCAAATGAAAGTCTTAAAACTAGCCGATAACACAAAGATATTTTGACATTCTTACTCAGCTAAATAAGCTGTGAACACACTTAGCAACTGTCATAACATGCTAATTATCTGGCCTTGCCTACATTTTGCAAGTCTCTCTAATCTACCTCTCTTCTTCCCTTAAGCGGGTTGTAAGGAAAGCAATGAAAACATTTCTTGCATGATTATGAAAGCATGATTTGAAAGATGAATAAATGGTATTTGGTGTGTACATCGGTGAATAACATTAACTTTGCATTTAAGGCCATTTAGAGCTAGTCTGCTATGCATATCTACCAGCACCTCATTAGGGGAACGGCACAAGCTTGTCGACTCGGTTAACAAACTAGAACAGAGCTCATCCTGAGGGTCAAGAGCACTTTAATGCATTCATGATGGCCTGCCAAGGCATAGCAAAAAAAAGGCAGGGAACCTCCATTCATTAATAAAGGAACCACTCTGCCATGCTCTAAGCAACGCCACATGCCAAATGGCCACAGTATAAGTCCGTTCTCGACACACAGCCTGATATGTTACTTTGCCGGACTACAGAAGGCTATTCAGCAGTGTGCGTGAGCGCTAGCTTACGTGTGTATCATGGCTGGCCTTTTATGCTTGTCAGCAGGTTTTTTCAGAGCCTGGCAGAAATCAATGAGCTAAATTTATATTTGGTCCGTGTCAAGGAGTGAGCACAGTGGCCTGGTGGAATAATGCTGCCATATTTACACCATTTGCAGCTAGTATGATATTTGCATAGGATTTGCCTGGCAAACATAAATGTGCATTCCCATTTAGGAAACTGTCAGGATCTGATAAAATATGCAGCCCTGTAACACGGTAGTAAAATGTAACCAGTATAAAAAGTGCAAGAGAGATATACATGAGAGACCTGCATTTTTTGAAGAAGCCTCTGGTGGGGGGAAAAATAAATAAAAGATGGCAATGTCATTTCTATAAACCAGTGTTTGTATCAAAAATATGTGAAGACAACAGTTTATGGCAAGGGCACCAATGTTCCTAGAGTAAACATAACAGCATCCTGAGCTGCTTTCAGCCTGAGCACACAGCAGACGGAGCAATGTCCATATTTGTGAGTTGCTAAAAATAAAGTGTTTTCTGCATTGAGCATTGTGGAGTCTCTGAGGGCACTCAAGAGGAATCCAGAGGCTCCATTACTCCACTATCTGCTCAGATTTCGCAGTGTGTCCTTGTGTACTCCTTTAATATTTGCCGAGACATATAAAATATTTGTTACTTTTTTCATTTCAGATGATTCCATTCGAATCGCAAAAGATTGACTGAAAACATGTAAGAGCCACATGATAATTAATCCTATAATCATCCTTTGTCCCAAAGGGTTTCTGTTTTCTTTCCAAACCAGCTTTAGGCCTAGATAATAAGGTCAAGCTATATGAGGCACAACAGTGTCAGGCAAATATTCTTTCCAATTGCCCCTTTAATAGTAAACATACTTGACAATATGCTTATGCCAACCTGTCGGATAATGAATCTCCTAAATAGCAGTAATATGTTTGTGTTTGTTTTGTTAGTTTAAAAGGAAACACTGTAATAACAACTATGATAATATAAATGGTATAGTGATACAGATGTATCTTTATTGCTTTCATAGACCACGGTGACACACTTCAGGCAACATATCTGTAATTTCCAAGAATTTTTTCCACCTCTCTTCTGGTTTCATGTCTGTTGCCCATTGTGATGATAACTCAGAAAAATAAGCCCTACCATTAAAACTCAATAAACTTATACACTGACTAACATAAATGAACTTAACATAAAAGTTAATCAAATACAGAAGATGCATTTTAAGGGTGAAATAAAATAACTTTGCTGATGTAAATGTGTGACATTATACACCCTCCAAATTAGGATCATGCAGAATGTTGTGAGAGCATGATAATTTTACAGTAAATTTCTTAACAATTTTACTTTGGTCAAGGATGTAGTCCTATATTTTGTTAAAGATGGAGTTTATTAAATGTATTTATGTATGTATGTAAGTATGTATGTTTTTACTTATTTATTTATTATTGCTTTTGGATTTGGTTTGGAGGAATTTTACATGACACTGTAATTTTAACCACAATGGTGCTTTGTCTTTAAGTTTATCAATAATGACAAAAAGTAATAAGAAGAAAGGTATTGAAATACACTGGTAGGATTTTTGCCTATATAGAATATGCAAAACATAAGTATAGTATAAGTCAGTTATCTAGGTCCTTCTAACAGCAAAATCATCTTTGTCACTAGAAAGCTTACAATCAAAATATTTACACTAGAGCTGTCAAACAATGGATTTTTTAAATGTATATAAGTGGACAAAATAAGATGCATCGCAATGTAGCTGAAACCTAAATAAAAATGTACATGAATGCAGTTTCCAGATTTGATCATTGATTTCTAGTGGGAGCAACAGTTGCTGCATGTAGCCCTCTCACTCTAGTTTCAAATGAAACTGTGGCTTTCCAGTATATTAGTATGATACTCATTAATATACCCATAGTTTTCATGCAATTGACTGTCATTATTTTGATTGTAAATTATATTTTTGACTCATAATTCAGTAGTAAGTGAATTCACAAAGCCAGAAATAACACTTGAGATAGACAATCACTAGTCCTTTTAAAAGCTAAATGAGAGAGTAGTAGTGGGTGGTATGCAGGTTTATTCAGTATACAGTTTAAAATTCATCCTAAGGGATGAGCTTCATAAGTAGTATACTGGTACGCCAGAAATAAGCACAGAATTTGACATAACGGATGCTTCACAAACAACACAACCACTTAGCACTGATGTGTTGCTAGCAAGAGTGAGCTAGCACACACACCGACTTAAACACAGCAAGAGTTATGCTGCAGGAAAGCTACACAAAAATAAGTCATTACAGGCAAGGTGGTCCGCCAGCAGGGTCTCTCCTCACTGGAATTAAAATTTTGCATATGACTGTAAAAGCAAATGCAGGGTCAAAATACTTGTAACACTTGGACGCCAGACTCATACAGTGGCCTGACGACCATTTGCCTCGGATAGCACAGAAAAGCCAGTACACATGAGTACATGGTTTAATGAGTCTATACACACATGAGAAGTTGCATACATTCATCTGGAGCACCCAGCGTTACCGGAGAAAGTGACTTACATACATGCAGAACGGCTACTTCCCTCTCTCAGTCCAAACTCAGACTGATATATAAAGGAGGTGGCTTAATACATTCTTAGGTGGATGGCCTAGTTCAGCTGGATGGTCTAGTGGTAAGGGCGTTGGCCCTGCAGCCAGAAAGTTTGGGTTTGAATCCCAACTGCCAGTCTCTCCACTGAGGTACCCTTGAGCAAGCTACCATCCCCACACACTGCTCCCCGGGCACCCCTCATTGGTGGCAGCCCCCCTGCTTCACTTGGTGAATGGGTTAAATGCAGAGAAAGACATTGTGCTGTGGTGTGTTCATGTGTGACTATAAGGGTTAATAAATTAGAATTAAAGGGGCAGTACCCAAAATTGACTGTTACATACTACGGCAACAGATTTATGTGAGGTGAATGAATGATGAAGCAGATTATATGCAGCCTGGCATACATTATTATGTCTTTAAGTAATAGTTTGGCATTTCTATTCTTAGTTCCGAATTTTAGGATAATGCTAAGCTGAAAAACTATGGTGAAAATCTTTTTGGGGGTAGTTATTATTCAGTGTTCGTAAATGATTATCAAATGATGTTCTAAAAAGAAAGCAGTAATGTATGTTTACCTAATTTATTGTTCAGCTGTGTTTCTGAACAAATATTTACTATATATTTTGGTTGTTGCACAAATAGGCTTACTGTTTTCTAACAGGTTTCTATTTGGAAAACAAATGCCACTTCAGTGTACTATGATACTTGTATTGAAACTGTACTAAAAAAATTAATTACACAAAGATATAATTTTTTGCCCATAACACCCACTACCATGTGTGTCATATATAGCAATCTACAAGGTGGAAGCACCTGATCTTCAGCCAGTAGGTACGGAATGGTCCAATGTGTTAAAGGCATCGAAAAAAATGTGCCGTTAATTATTTATTACATCAATGTAATTAACAAACCACAATTTACAAAAAATAATTTGCACAAAGGCTGAAATAAAACATGTCATAAATATTTTATCTTACTGATTCTCAGTACTAGTGAAATAAAAAAAGAAAGAAGCCAAAGAAATGAGGAAGCAATGTGGGTGCATGATTTGGAGGCAAGCATTTTCCTATCTTGGTAGACTTCAGTAAAAATCCTCTGCATGTGTATGATGAGGTCAGACTTCTACCAAAACAACAAATTAATTCTGTCCTGTGAGGAATATTCTGTCTGATACATACTTGAATCATCATTAGGAGCCCCACACAGACTGCTGAAGCTGTGATGGCTGCCATGTAGCTTGAGGTATATCTCAAAGCCACAACAGATGGCTAGAATTCCATGCTTAAAAAGAATCTTGGCGTAGCGTTTGCATGCCTCGCTTTTCAACACTCTCCTTACCTCTTATCACCAAGCCAGAGCAGACAACCTTTCACCACACATAAACATTCCTCAGCAGAAAATAAATTGTAATGTGGGGGACATTAATAACGTCAGATGCATTGTTTGTTGGACTCCAATATCGATGCAACTGACAAATATGACCTGGGGAGAAAACAGTGGTAACCACAGAGATGTGCTTGACAAACCAATGTGAGGATAATAACGCAAGAATTGCAGAAGTGTAGCCATATACATGGTTATCTAAAATGCAATACGGGTCAGCGTATTTGCATGTAGGTTTATTAGCAGTTCATCAAATTATATCATACTGTGACAGTAAATCCTTTCAGTTTATTATATTCCATTTTGAATAAGAAGATGCTAAAAAGACAGCTGTCGTGTAGATCATAGTATTATTAGTAGAAAACAGCTTTATATGACAAAGTTGTTTTGTTTTGCCTATTTTCAGTCATGCACTATTTCTGCCTTCTGTTATAACACATTTCAGTACTACAACTTCTAGGTCCCTCCCCCTCCGCTGTGCTCCAGGCCAGCCTCTATAGCCCCATGCAGACGAGGCTGCTGTGCATGCAGAGGCTTGCAACCACGATGACCGAAGAGGCTGGGTAAACAGCATGGGATTACATACCAGTTAAAACAAAACACGATCTAAAGTCCACATAGCTAGATATAACATGCTCTGAAGTGACTATACAATAGCTATAATACTGGTCAAGCAGAAATGGGGCATCGATTTGGAATCCTTTCAGGTCCCATAGCTCCCTCCACACCTAAAAAGCTTCTCCAATGTTTCCCCCTTGTTTTATCTTAGTCTAAGCATTTGTTTCCATATATTACCTACTGCCAGAACTGTTTTAGCAAATAGGATATAAAGTTATTTTTAGATGGGTTATCTACCGTTGTGCCTCTAATAGCTGTCTGTAGTAACGCTTTAACAATGCACACAATGACAATGTATTAACTGTTACAGATGTATTACAGAAGTACAGCTTATGTAATTACACATATGTATTAACCTTAGTATATCTCCAGTCATATCTCCAAAGCACATGCATGTGTAATTAATTTAATACATATGTGTTATTACATAATCAATACTACTGTAACACACTCAGGACAGTGAATACATCCCCAGTAGTTACTTTGTTGTTACATGCATTGTTACAGTTATTAGGTCACTTAACAAAGTGGGACCAAGTGAACTAGTAGGGCTTTAAGGGCTTTCACAGATTTCTTATTCTGTTTTGTTTTTAAATATTCCAATAGAATAGTCAAATATTCTAAATAATATTTGATAAAATATTAAACAATGAAAATAATACAATCGCAGCCCTATTTTTAACTCATATCTCTAACATCATTTACACTGCTATTCCTAAACGCAGCCTCTCCTCTCCTTCCAGAAGGAGCAAGTGAAAACATTTTCCTCAGTTTTAAGCACATATTGGGTGCATTCTGCCTTTAAAAACATGCACACAAGATATAGATTTATACATAACACACCAATAAAAGTGTACCAGTACAAAAAATCTTCTTATATTCTTACTAACTGGACTTAATGTGAAGTCCTGTCACAACTCCAATACTGGTCTCTGAAATTGAGTTTTGTCTTTTTGCATTATAATAGCATTATGTGTTAAATTAACAAACTAGTGAATTTCCATTGATTGCACAAGCCAATCCTGCATATTCTCATGGCAAGTTCTGCTTGTATTCTGGCAAATCCCAGAGATTCATGCAGCTTGAGAGTTATAGACTTTTCTGGGCATTAATTAATATTCTCTTATCCTCATCATTGTAAACATTTCATATTAACATCAGAGAAAGTCACTATTACTAGCACTATTGACCATTTTATTACTATTTACTATTACTAATTAATATTTTTGTCAAAAACTCTAATGAGAAGATTTTTAAGCATGCATAGAATGTAATTTTGTGTTAGGGTTTAGCTGAAATGTCTCTGTTCACACCTTTCTGAAATAAGGCCTCAGACCAGAATGAGACGTCCATGTTTGGACCCCTAGATAGTTACTCATCATGCATGAGAGCTTGTAACATGCTTTGGGTCATGCATATGTGTAGGCCAAAAATAGAACTTGCCCTTTACAATATATATTTAACACAATGAAATGTCTCTTTGACTTATGAGTAACACATACATATTCAACAATGCTGTGCATGTGAGTATATCTGATCCTAGTTAAAAATAGCTCCAAAAACAGGGTATAAAAGGAATTTTCAGAAATGCAGAACTTGGTTTTCCCTCATATCACTCAATATAGCTAGCTAATCAGCAGAACTAGTCCAAGGCCTAGTCACTCGATAGCCCTGCTGAGGAGTCACTGCAGGTTAGAGCAACTGACTCACAAATACATACTGTGCATTGACATTTGACAGTCTATATCCAAGACTAGAACCGCGAGAGTAAGTGTGGCTTCTATGTAATTGCCAATTTAAACAACAACTTGTTATAGTGTCTTAAACAGCAAAACAACTAGAAGCATCATGTTCATTACAATAGATAACATTACAGTAATGTGCAATATGGAAATATTTAATTTTATTTTAAAATGAAGGACAGATTATTATTCCAGTGTCCATAACTATTCCAGTGTTTTTTAACTGAATATCAATGATGAGCATACCTGTGCTTGAATCAAGACACTGGGCAGGTTTGTGAATTACATGAATAAAACTGGAATATGTGACCATATAGTATAATTATCACAATGTTGCAGTCTAACAATACAGATCTACACTTGAGACAGATATCAGAGAATGTCTTACCAAAGCTGTTCTTATGACGTTCTATCCACCTTTCAAAGACTGAAGCACAAACATAAAAAAGAAGTTCCAGATTACTTTTTTCTAGCTAAGGTTGTCTGATGTCCACGCATGATCAGGAGAAACCTATGAAATTCCCACCCTCACCATTACATTGTTAATGAAAAAAGCACAAAATCATATTTATAAATGAACACATTTCAAAGAGTTTACTGCTTATAATATGCAAACAAATTTTTTCAATCATTTCAATCATGTCTTACTGCGTTTTGAGTGACAGCTACTGCCCATTGGATTCTATTACACTTATATTTAGTGTCAGCATTTACAGTCAGAGAGATTTGCCTTTATTAGTAGTTTCTAATAAAGGCTTCATTAGAGGTTTCTGCTATGGACAGATAATATATGTATATTAATGATGCTAAACTCTAGAAATCTACCCTCCTTTTCTAACATACCTGTTTCTAATAATCATATATGCTGATGGATTTGGTTAGATGGATCTGACATGTTAGATTAGGAATGTAATAATGCAGGATGGTAAATCTCAAGCTTTGGAGTTTGAGTGCATCAAGCTATGTCATTCCTCCACCACCACCACCGCCGCTGCTGCCGCCGCAGCCACCACCGCCACCACCACCACCACCACCACCACCACCATCATCATCATCCAGGTAGGCACCTGGATCACCAGAGTACTGCCTACACCACAACCATATGTCTCTTACAGAGCATGCTTGCTGCTCCAATAGGCCAATAGACCTGATTCTGATGAAATTATGTCAGCTGACGCTGTCAGCCGTTCTAGTGTTAAACACGCATCTGTCAGGATGTGTGTGGTTATCTTCCAGGACCTGTTTTAGTGGAGATTCGCTAGGTTTGTTAATAAGTTAAGCTCAAATGTACATTTATTTTACATAATGTTACTTTCTTCAGTTATTTATGTAATGTAATTGCAAATTGTTTTATTGTTAACAAATCAGTTGACTGTTTGGCTTCACTTTGTTATTTAAACAGTTATTTGTGGAATCGAAATAGGGAATCGATAAGAACCAGAATCGATTAAGTGGAACCGGAACCGGAATCGGAATGGAAAAAATTCAAATGATTCCCATCCCTACCTACAACTCCAGTTAACCTCAATTATTCTTAACTGAAATACAATGTATAGCTGGCTAGCTACCTAATTTTTGAAAATGAAATCTTTTTTTTTAAATGTCAGTGTTGAGCATTTAGTAACCATTTGTTAATAATGTAATATTAGTTGAACAGTAGAAAATGTGTTGTCAGTTGATGAGCTTACAGGTTGTGAGTTGCTTATTTTTCCTTTCTATTAGCACCCAAGCCACAGCAAACTTAAAAGCAAAGGTAACCTTGTTTTAATCAAGTGGCAGCAGTGTTTCCTTCACTCAAATATTGTGAAGACTTATGGATAGCTAAATATGCAGTAATGCCACATTTTATGTTTTATTTTTCCCAATATGTTAAATTCGGTACGCAAATAAAAATGGACAGAAATGTGAAATGTGTTTAAGTCTGTTCCATGCAGAGGTGGTTTACTTCTTTTACTTTAGAAATACATTAGATACCTTTGAACATTTTTTATAAAGACTTACAAATATTAAGTAACCCAACATTTACTCTCAGTACATAAGTTTCATTTACCAGAACAATAGCCACAATGGTGTAATAAGGTTGTTGTTTGAGGAAGGAATGCGGGATGTAGTGTCTGGGTTACTGACTTTCTTCCTGTGCATGGAGAATGCAGCTAGTCTGAATGATTCAATACCAGAGATGAGCTATGCTGAATTATATGTCACTCTGCAAATATCATGACAGCTGTAGTCTGTCAAGACTACTATGTGCGTAATGCATCAGTACATCTTTAGTTATATTCTGTTGAATATGCACCTGTTTGTGAAATTGATGGAACGATATGTTAATTCGTCAACATATAAGATAAATTAATAATTTTAATAATAACATTCTACACAGTGTATAATTATGATTTATTATTCACTATATTATACATCATGAATTGAGTTTTGTCTCTGATTGAGAAAAGATCTGTGCTACCCACAATGGTACATTCTTTTTTTATGTTGTCCATTGCATTTGAAACCTATGTATGCCAGTGCTCACAACAAATACAATAATGAGGTTGAAAATAATCATATGGTGAATGAAAAAGAACGGCAAAAAGCACAGATCCTAATGTACCTAGTAATTACACACATGCATCATTGCTACAGATATTAATGTTTGAGCACATTTTGCTGTTCGGCTTCCAGAAAGTGCATTTCTGGTATTATTACACAAACATGTTATTCATTACATTTTTACAAATTTGATTAGAGTTAGCCACCAGGAGTTTTCCACAATTCTACTAAGTCATATTTCGTCAGTTTCAGATTTTAAAAAATATGTTTAATAATTATTTTTAAAAAATGGAGCTGACATTTTTGCATTGTGGGAATCCTCCCTACACTAGACAAGAATAGAGCCCAAGTGCTCTTATCTTAATTATAATTAAACATCTATTATAAATAATCTTCTTTTTCAATAATTTCAGATATGAAGTATCACTAAAACATATTACTTCAAATATAAAACTCTAAACAAGAGAACACGTGTATTTCCCAGCCGAAAAAGATCTATAACATGCTAATCTTGGTTTAAATTATTATTGATTTGTTTACAGTTCTCATTGTCAGCTTGGCATTATGCACCAATATTGAGTGATCTATTGGTAGACTGGAAGAAAAAAAAATCAGCAAATCATCTTAATAGCACCATTTATTTATCTACAAGCTGCAGGACTGTAAAGCATAGGAATTATAACACACTTTTACTAAACAAACATGATTTAGAAAAAAACATAATTTCTTGTTGCTTGTTGGAATAAAACCTTGTATCTCAAACATGTAACTTTAAAGGAGAAAGCAAAAGGGTTCTTAACTTTCATTGTAAGTCAAAGTAGCAAGATTTTATTCTGGGTCATTCTGGACTGTTCATTTGGTCTATTCATCGTGAAAATTTGACACAGTGTAAAAGATAGCTGTTTAAAAAAAAGAGATAAAATGAAAATGCACTGTTCTGATCTAACAGCAACAATACGCTACAGTATGCTATATGTCTATGAACTCTCTTCTTAGCGCTTGCCTTTTGAACACAACATACAGCTTTTTTAACCAACACCCACAGCAATGAGGCACTGCTGTGCATTCTGTGGGAATATTCATAACACTGTGTGATTTCTCTCAGCTGTCCCTAATTCGCAGAGGCGTTCCTGTGCTTTTTCAGCTGTGTACTGAATTCCTGGGGGTGTACCAATCAGAGGTACATTTTCTGTTCCTTCCAACAGCTTGTAATTGTGTTCAATAGATCCAGGGCCGGAGGGTGAATTTCATGCTTACACGCAGAGGCACACATGACTAGGCTTTCACCACTAGTTTTCCCTCGAAATAAAGAAAAAATGTTTTTGAACAACAAAAGATAATGAGCTTTTTTTTTTTGTATCAGACTTCATATCCATCAGGCAGCTAGTAATATACCGATAACCTCAATAAGAGATAAGCACCTAAGAGAAAGTTGCTTAATTACTAAATGAAGTTTTATTAAGACTGCAATACTACACATCACCATTAGGATCCATCACCACGTAGTTCTTAAGCCCTGCACACTAATCGTCAGAAGCAGAAAGCTATTACTGTTCTTATTTAAAAGAATATCAGACAATTAATTTGATTTCACCTGCAGTATCTACAGGGTCCAGTCCGCCTTTTCCCTAAATCTTTTGAATGTCAAATATGACACGAAAAATGAAACACTGTCAAATAAGATACAGTAAAAGCTGTTTGTTTTGTCCACACTGATAGATGGTATGGACTGAACATTTGAATCTGCTTTTCAACAAAATTTCTGTCCTCAATTCAATTACCTAGGAGTGAAAAAGAATAAAAATTGTATTATTCCAGCGCTTTTTATTTTAATACTCATTTTTTTCACAAATCTAACCAGGAAAACACAGTTGAACTGTGTGACAAATCTAAAAGCCAAGGGGAGCACTGCGAAGCCAAAATGTGATGGAACAAGATTGGTTATTCTTTGCCTCTAATGAGCCACAGCATCCATTGATGAAGCATGCCGTGCTCTCCTCATAATGCCCCTCTGCCACTGTCAGTTTCCTTCGCCAATTACCTCTGCTGAGTGGCCTGACCGGGACACTGACTGATGTCATGTGAAAACGACTGCCTCACTGCCAGTTTGCCGCGTCATTCAGTGGCATGTTAAGTGTAATAGAAAGAGAAAGGGGTGGCATTAATAATATAGGCATCCTCTCTTTCTGGCTCCCATTAGTGTCAACATATTCATTTAAAACCATGGCAAGGCTTCCTCTTGTCTAGGAATGCACAGGCAGAAGACCATAAATGCATTTAACAGAGATTTACCTAGTTACTTGCAGGTTTATGATCTAATAAACATCTGAAAAAGCATAAAGACATGATTTGCAAATATTCAAAGCTTGTTTCAGGGATAAACAGACGGATGCCTGTGTATGAGCTCATTATCAAAACAAAAATGAAAAGGTTATTTTTGTTTAGAACTTTAGCAGTAAAATTTAAAATTCAGAAAGAAATACTGAACAATAATATTTTAAAATGAAGGTCAGTGCAGTATATATTATCATTGTTATTCTAAATTGCAGAAAATAGTAAAAGTAAAGAGAATATCACTTTAGTACATATGTCTAACCGCTTGACTAGTACGCTACTATATATACACCAACAAGCCACTTCATTAAGCACACCTGCCTTTAGTCTACTCTCATTTCATGGCACTCCTAATATATTACTGTATATCTACAGCTTGGCCCTTAAAGCTGACCTGGTTCTCTGTTTGGTCATTTCTATTAGAGACAGTTTCACCCTCACAATATCACTTTGACCTTGGGCAAGACCATTTCAAAGAGCCCTGAGCCATGTACCCCATGAGATTCATGCATGCAGGGTTTTTGGGCAAAATGTCATATATTTCACTTTGTGAAACCATAGAAGAATATTCTGGAATTAATACAAATAAAATAAATTTAACAACATTTTTTTTTAATTGTGTCTGCTCTATATTATGAATTTCGAGCTCAGACAGGAATTCTCAGAGAACTCTGACCTTTCTAAGAAATTATCAACATTGTATCCTCTACAGATTAAAAAAAATAGTAATTTATAGGTGTCTATGTAACTACAACATGTATGTATTCTTTTTCAAAATATTAACTTAACCCAGTCAAGTTCATTTAGTACTGTAATACCTACAAGACTAGTTATCTTATAAACATCTGTATAACAGTAAAGGCAAAATAGCCTGTTGAAAACTTCTGCGTGTCACATGTAAGGATGGGCGATGTGCTAAACTGGAACAGACAAAAACAAAACACTGGTGCCATATTTAAAAACTGCTATCAAAAACTATGGTTACAAATTATTTTTATACAGTGGGTTACACACTGTGCTGTACCAAATCCACCTAACAGGATTAATTATGTTCTGTTTGTAACATGTAATTAATCAGTGTTAATTGCTGTCGATACAATTGCCTCAGAAAAGCACATTGAGACATACTGTAATTTATCATGCTAATAATAAACTGCATCATTTTGCTGTTTGTGCATCTTAATTAAATCTAGTGGCCCCAGTGTACACGATTTTAACTTTAATTAATGTAGGGAGAAATAATCAAATAGGGAGAAGAAAATAAAGCAGGGGTAATTGCTGGTCAAAATCTGTTAAAGGTGAGAGACGGATAAAAGATGCTCTAACACTGCCAGAGGCCAAGGCCAGATCTCCATAGACTGTGGGTCTAACACAGCTTTGGCTCAAGTAACTTGCAGCTTGACCCTTACAAACCTGCAGACCTCTTCAGCTGTCTGCCAAACAGTGTGGGATTGTTTTCACCCAGTCGCAAGAACACATGCCCAAATATAGTTATTATTATTATTATTATTATTATTATTATTATTATTATTATTATTATTGTTATTATTATTATTAATATTAATATTATTATTATTATTGTTAGCATTTATTTATCTGAACCCAACTGATATAAATGCAGTTCACATGCTGCTTGTTGTGATGCAGCATGATTGTGGAAAATGATTACAGTCAACCTAATATAAAATAGCTTTGATCAGGCAATCACATAAAAACTTTTGAGAGAAAGAAGCTTTCAATACATTTGAAAAGCAAGACAGTTGAATTCTTTCAACAAACGGCGCCTTTTAAGGCACAGTTCAAAAAAGCACTTCAAAGGCTAATGAAAATGCTAAAAACAACAATAACAAAGAAGCCTACTCTGCAGCTATAGGCATGTGTTATCCATGAAAAATGGTAAAATATATCCTGTTGTCGGAGAGTATATCCATTTATCTATTAATCCAATATCTGAGCTGCTTATGCAATCCAGGGTCCCAGGGGGGTGCGGGAGCCTATCTGAGCGCTCGTAGGGCAAAAATCGCAAGCAGACACACTGACACATTCATGCACACCTAGGTGCAAGTTAGCATCTCCAATTCATGTGCGCATGTCTTTGGAATGTGGAAGGAAACGAAACCTCCCAACAGGTCAAGCACTCAGGTCAAGCAACACAACACAGTGGCAAATGAAGGACACTGTAGAAAATGTACTGGTAACAGGCTTACCAGATGTGTGAAAAGGTGATTAAGACTACAGCGATTTCTCAAGAGGTTTATAATGATAGAGTTTTGTCATCATGAGTAGAGTGAGATAAATTTCCATTCTGCAAATCCCTGCCTGAGGGCAGAGCTGGAGCATTAATCCAAAAAGTGTTTGATGGCTTCTTCAAAGCTAATAGTGTACCAAGTCCTGAGCAGTATGTTTGACATAGTAGTAAAAGTTATCACTTAAATTCATGTCGCTTTATTGTGTCGTGAAGGGCTTAGAAACTCCCGGTGAGTCTCTATTGTGGAATGATTTTGAAATGTTTGGAGTCGTAATTTACTCATAACCCTCATTAGAGACCCTCCTCATTAGAGCTCCTTCATAGTGGAAGATCTGATGACTGAATTATAAGCAGACACAATTGACAAACACGCTTACTCTACAATCACAGTTTGGTTTATCTTGGTCCTGCTTTCAAGGTCCATGACTTTAATAGCTTAACCTGTAGTAGTATCCTGTAGTCATTTATGATAGGTCATTATTTCTTCATATATACCTGTGTCCTTTGGTTTAAACGTTCCTCACTAATTACTCTTCGTCTTAAGTTTTATTATTATTATTATTTTTAATTAATTCATTAGTTAATCAATTTTAATAGCTGGAATTTGCAACATCTTCTCGTGTTACAAATTTTGAGTTATTGGAGAGGAGAGGGTTCCAATGTGAAAACATTCATTAATATCTGGTGTGTTGTGCGTGTATACAGCTTTTGATTAGCTGATCAGGGACTGAGTATTGATCATTTGAAAATGTTCACAATAGACTATGTCACCATTGTGACATAACCAAACAAGCTACACTGAGCTGGCGGCTGCAGTGCTAAAACAACAGACATTAAGAGAGAGGAGCCCCATGACTGGAATGACTCAACTTCTGTTTGAAAAAACAATAAGGAAATGATCCGTTGCCGTATACTTGAAGTAAGCTTTTCTTCTGCTGCTCTAGCCATTTTTATCCACCTTATGTACTCTGTGTGGTTTGTTTTTCTCCTCCATTGCATCACTCTCCTTCGCTCCACCCATTTTCAGCTGCCTTTGACCATAAAAGGTGTATTAATACACACCTCCTCCTCCTCCTCCATAGCTCCCTGAGGATTAAAACAATGGTGGTCCTGGGTTCAAACCCTACTGTGGGCAAATATTTGTTTTGGCCACAAAAAACAGTGTTTGGGTGCTTCTCTCTCTCTCTTTGTGCAAAGTTTGAGTACACATGACTTGGTCAGTGTCCAAAATTGCTAATTTAATTAGTCATTGAAAAAATGTGGAGAGGAGGGCAAGAAACGTAGAAAGAGAGTCGCTCAGTGATTTGGTGTGTCAGCAAAGTTTGTAAGTTCAAATCTGGCTAAAGGGCAAAGATTTGGGTTCTTTGGTCAGAAGTATTGGCACCCCTCTCATTCTAAAAAAGTATAGGAACCGCTATCTTTTCAACCCTTGTTTTCACATTAACCCCACCTGTGAAACCATAGTAACCACCTAGCAACACCTTAGCAACCACTTAGAACACCATAGCAACACCCTGGTTACAACACAGCAACCACAACCGTTACTGAAGCAATGGTTAGCTACACCTTGCAGTGCCTTAGTAACCACGTAACAACACCACAGAATCTAGCAGTTACCAGAGAAACCATGCAATCACACTTTGCATTTTCTTATGAAAATGCAAACTACTTGTCTCTACTGTCTAATGAGTTTAGCTTTACTTCTATTTATTCATACTGGCATTCAGATCCAACCTATAACCTTTGATATTGTTTTGGTTCTTGCCTCTGACAATGAATATGTACAGCTAATTCTCAAGTGCTCTTTGTTCTCAGTATAAGTACATCTCCACTTTTGTTTGTCTGATGTTACATCTCTGTACCCGTTTGCCTTGCATCATATTACCCATGTCTGCCTTGTGTCTTTAATCTTGTGTCCTGTACTGTAAAATCATGTACCCTGTTTTAACTCCATGGGTGTGTTCCTCATCTTTAGTATTTTTCTTCTGTTTATTTAGTGTTTTGCTTAATAGTCTTATATCTACTCACATCTCCAGCTTCCAATGCCTCCATTTGTGACAAAACCTGACTTTTGCATACTACTGTATGCTAAATGGTGAAAGTATTAATTCCATGGAAGTCTCATAATTCCATGAAATCATTCTAGTTTTTCAGTTGTTTTAAGTACATTCACATGGAGAATGTTACAAAGCATTCCTGGGTAGACTCAAAGAAAAGTGGTCTGCTGAAAACAGCATACTTGGCAAATTGAATGATTTATATCTTGCTGTTACATTTTTGTTGCACTGCATTTGCAGACACTTCCTGATATGACATTTATTTTTGCATGATACATAGTTTGTTCCCATAGCAATTGACATTCTTAACTTCATACAACGGAAACATTAATAGATTATACAAACATGCAGCTGCAAATTTTGTGCAAGAGCATGACTGTACAGCTGAAAATATCAAGGGGATATGTGTACGTTATTCACCAATGGGGCACCTAGTTCTACTGTACTGCTTTTCTGCTACTTCTCCTTTTCTGCAGGGCGAAAGCTGAGATAACAGCAGCAATCACAGGGATAACACTACAGACCCATTCTTGTCTGCAGGAAGAAAGCTTTTTTAGACATTAGTCAATGCTAAAGTATGCCATGTTGCACAGCCAGAGGGAGACAGTGGGCCTACATAAAATGTTTGCGGCAAGTACTTTCAGATCATGACAACTGATCCATGATACACTCAATTCTCTCCACTTGTACTCCTCCTTTTATGTTAAGTAAGTAAAGTAAAGTCACCACACACCACAGCACAGTACACAGTGTGAAATTCTTTCTCTGCATTTAACCCATTCACCAAGTGAAACAGTGGAAGCATTGTGTGAGGATGGTACCTTGCTCAACTGTACCTCAGTGGTGCCATTGGCAGTCCTGAGATTCGAATCCACAGCCTTCCAAGCGCAGGGGCAACTCCCTAACCACCGGGTCTCCAGCCGCCTGGGGTCAGTTTGACCCTATTCAATCTTTAATGTCTTTTAATAAATAGCTTCGTTTTTATTTTTTTGTTCTGTATTAAATGGTTCTTCCTAATTTAATTAGGGACAACTGGGTAAACACAAAATTAACAAGAGGATATGCCTTCAATGTGTCTTACACATTTTGTACGAATTTGTGTTCTGTGGGGTCAGTTTGTTTTAGCTGTATAAACCATTATCTAATGAGAAATCTCAACATTTTACACACATTTGTTTTTGGTTGTTTTGGATATTGGTGGCACTCTAATTTGCAATTTTATAATCTTCAAAAAACTTCCCTCTGCTTTAGGGCCATAACCGAACATAATCATACCTGGAGTAATGTGAGAGCCTGATACCTCACATGACATGGGGGCAGGAAAACCTAATTTCATGTAGAACTTTCATATTTACCGTAGAAGCATGACTTTTAGGTTGTCAACAAAGAAACATAAAGTACTTGAGACATAAACTTGGACAATCATTTTTATTTCACCCATTTTCTGTATGTTTAAATTACTGGAGTCAAACTGACCCCAAGCATAAAGGATGTTAGTAAATCTGAACATAACATGAGGGTTA
Organism: Brachyalestes nurse; assembly: GCA_037974405.1. Taxonomy (NCBI): domain Eukaryota; kingdom Metazoa; phylum Chordata; class Actinopteri; order Characiformes; family Alestidae; genus Brachyalestes; species Brachyalestes nurse. The sequence goes on along the minus strand of JBBPCY010000032.1, from coordinate 21,632,256 downwards.
AAGCTCAGTGGATTATTTTCATAAATGCGACAGAGGTCTTGATGAGGCCCCAGTGTGGTGTTCCTAAAACCTCTTAAACTGCAAATAACATAACATGACAGACTGTGCACATTATTGGCATGACAGAGTCCAATAACATAGTTTTACATTAACATTTTTAAACTGCTACAGTGGAATCATGAAAGTCTCTCTCTTTCTCTGAACAGTCGTACAGGGCAACAAAGTAGGTCAACACTGAAATGATATACCCTAAGTTCTACAAGTGTGGATATGCCCCATTATGTTCTCCATTACAGCGAAAACAATGAGGGATATTGCTCCTCACTAACATAACAAAAAGCCAAGATGGTTTGCGACATGACAAATGTTTTCTTCTAGGCATTAAAAAAAATAAATTGGGCCCTACTTAAACAAGAGTGGGGCTGTGTAACATTTTGTTATATAGATAAACAAACAGACAGCTAGATGGATAAACAGGTGTATAGATAGATGGCAATAAGTATTTAACTTATTTTTTTTTTCATTTAACTGGAGAAATCATTTGCATCAGTATGCTAAAGTGTAAAAAACACCCAGAGTTCAGTGTAAGTAAACTATTAGAGCAGTAGATTTTTGGACTGTGGCTAGATGATGGAAATGGCTTATCCACTCCTCTATGTAGACATCACTCCCTGTTGAACAGGTCATTACCATGACTGTTAAGGTCATTTTCCTATCATTTTCTCTCGCACAGTTGATTTTGTTACAGTGGAAAACCTAGCTGTTCAGTGTTTATATGCAGCTAAGAAACTAGTCTGAATGGATAAGGCAAACAAGACTCTCTTTATATTTACTATATCAAAAAAACAATGTACTGGATTGAGGCACCGTTGTATTGTATTAAAAATAAATGCTGGATTGCTGCGTCTGTAGTAGACAGGCAGACTGACAGACAGAAAGACAGGTATAATAAAACCTGCATGGCCTCTATCTTTTCCTGTAATCCACATATAAAAAGTGAGCATCTGAAAGAGAGCATTGATTGTCATTGTCAGCCACAGTCAGCCACTTCTCCACAACTGTGTGATACTGGGTGTCTCATCGTTCATTCCCCTCACATCAACAGAGCCCAAGCACAGAGTAATGGAGAAGTTGAGTGCTTCCCAAATCAGCTGTGACTCTGACCTGCATCTGGACAAGTGGGAACAGTAATTCATTCTTAGCTCCCTAATTAATTATCATTCAGATTGCTTATTGATCTCTCCCATTCAGTAAGATGGTATAACACCCTACCCCCTAGTTTGGCCAAACTGCTGATAAAGTGAGAATGGTGCATATAGTGTTTGTGTACAGGGATTTTGGACCTCATTCAGCACACTGCATTACTGCTTTCAGTTCATCATTAACAATATTCTGTCTGTGTTAGGGCAATCATGCTCACATTCATCAGTATGAAAGATACATAACTGGTTTAAAATGCTAATTCTGTGGGCTAAATTGCCACTAGTTTAGCCCATTATTAATATATTTGTCCTTCCCTAGGTCTCTTTCTCCCTCTCTCTAATTTATATATCACTTTGCGCACACCTTAAGGTGTCATTTTAAAGCATTTCACCTATGTTTTATATGAAGAATTGCCAATAATTTACAATTTCTCACTTATATCTGTCAAATTTCATTGGAGGTTAAAAAGAGGGCTTGATTGAAATATTATCATCCCAGTATCCCAGCTGAAAGCCTTCAAGATTCAATATTCTATATTTGTCACATGCACAGTTATACAAGTAAAATGTTAAGTGAAATCTGAAACTACTATGAAACGACTATGTGCTAAATAGTTACAATAATTTAAGGAGAAAATTAAAGGATAGACCTAAGAAATAAAAATATGTAAAAAGTTCAAATTCAAATGAACAAGTAAACATTACAAATATAAATAAGCAAAAACACTTACAAGTTTAAACAAGACCTGAAGTGTGCAAATGTCCAAAATAGACTATGTACTATAAAGTGTAGTGTGGTAGCTGCTGTTGATGTATATTGACATAAATAACAGATGGCAGGTTAGATACAGTGAGGTAGTGAGTTCAGTTGTGTTTTAATGAATGGTTTAAAGACTGCTGCTGTCTCCTACTGAAGTCCATCACAAACTCCTTGTCAGGTTTTCCATCTCCTCCATGTATGCTGTCTCATGGTTGTTGGAGATGAGGCCCAGCACTACTATGTCATCAGCAAATTTGATGATGGAGTTGGAGCTGTATGTACTCTTGTGGAGCTATTGTGATGAGTGTGATGGTGCTCGAGACCCAACCACCAATCCACGCACACAGGTGGCTGTTCAGTCCCAGGTCCCTCAGCAGTACATGAATTGGAGTGGAGCTGGGGATGGATGCCTAATGAGTCTCTCGAAGACCTAATGTGCAACAGGTCGGCAGTCATTAAGGCACATGGGCTTATTGTTCCTTGGTACTAGGACAAAAGTGGATCTTTTAAGGCAGGTGGGGATCAGACACTGAGCCAGAGACTCACTGAGGACGAAGGTAAAGACTTGCAGACAAAAGTGGCACCAGTGACTGCACCTTTAACACAACCTGTGGCAGATACAGCTTCTTGAGAGTGCCTTTTGGAACTACCTCAGCATCTGAAATATTCCACAAAGCTAGGGCTAGATGGAGTTTAAGCTAATGTCAAAGACATCTTTGGATCTCCACTGTCCATGAACACAAAGATTACAGTCCTGGAGCAGATACAAAGGAATGGACTGAAGCTCAATACAAAATGCCTATTTGGACCCTAGGAAATAATATTCTTAAGACAAAGGCTCTCTGCACAAGGTGCCCAGCCTGGCCAAGACAAAATCAATGTCATACTGGACAATCTCAAGGCCCACAGATAAAACAGACAGGCATTACGGGGCTGAATATATTAATCTCTAACCTAAAGCAAAGACATCTTGCATCTGTGATCTCGTGCACAAGGAAAATTATTTGAAATGGACAGTTGTCCATGAGGATGAGTGGCGAAAGCTCAATAAGACACTTATCACAGCACCTGTGCTGACATTCTTCGACCGGACAAAAAGAATGAGAGTCGACAGATGCCTCAAAGAATAGAATTGGTGGAGTACTCCTACAGGCTGAAGGTGAGCACTGTAAATCAGTAGCGTATGCATCCAGTTCCATTAGTCTCGACATGCTCAAATGAAAAAGAATGCCTAGGATTAGTGTTTGGCCTAGAAATGTTCCAGAGCTAAATATATGGCCTAACCACTGTAGAGACAGACCATCATCCTTTGGTTGTCATCATCAAAAACAATCTGAGTGAAATGTCACCCAGAATATAGAGCCTGATAATGGAAAGGCACCTAATGCTCACTGATGCACCCTCGGCACCATGGCATACTGTAGGAATAGACTAATTAGTAGTCACTGACTATTACTCAAACTTTGCTGAAATGGCATTGCTATGAAGCGCATCCTCAAACTATGTCCTAACATACTCGAACCCCATCTTTGCCAGACATGGCATACCACACAATAATGAGTGACAATGGACCATACTTGTTACATCCCCCCTAGCAGCCAGCAGGGGACGCGGTAGTATTGAGTTTGGGGTTTTTGTGTTTCAGTGGGACTTATATGTTTGATTATCATCAGCTGTGTTTAATTTATGTTAAGTAATTACGTTTGGTGATTGGTTCTTTTGGGGATTTGGTTTAGTATTTAGTTGTGGCTCTGACCGACCGTGGTTGTCGGTAAACCATCACGAAATCCTCAGTTTACTTTGTGTTGTTGATGAAATAAAAAGAAAAGACAAGAATGCAAGGAAAGCAAGGCTCCTGGTGCTTTTTTGCTCACCCAGAGGTCACAGCCTGGGCAAGCCAACATGACAGATTGACCGACCTACCAGGCTGCTCCTTAGCGGTCTGGGAGAGAGGGGATCTCTCCCCTGAGCAAAGCGGGAACCTGATGGCGGAGTTCGTACAGTGGATGGTGCAGGAGAGAGCAGGACACAGCCTCGGTCAGCTGGATATTCTTCTGGGAAGGAGGAGGCGGAAGAAGGCTTCCGCCATGAGCCTCCCAGCGGAGGCGCTGGTGGTATGGGCTCTTTTGGACCTCCAGTGGAGCCGGAGAATCCAGGACCGAGAGGCTACCGCTCCTTCTGTGGCCATCCGCGCCAGTTCCGCCTCAGCACCCAAGAAGGCCCTGCCGTCTCTACCAGAGCAGCCTCTTCCGCCTCACCCGAGGGCGAAACGCCGCTCATCAGCCACGAGACTCCGCTCCCGAGCCACAAGACGCCGCTCGCCAGCCAGGGGACTCCGCTCCCGAGCCGCGAGACCCCGCTCCCCAAGGCCCAGCTCCAGTGACCTGTTCCAGTTCCCCGGAGAAAACTACCATCACGCTGGGCGGAGCCACCAACACCAGCCCCCCGACGCCTCCCACCAGCCACAGGTAGGTTAGCTCAGGGTAGCCAAGGGGGGGGGGGGGGGTAGCAGTGAGGCTAGGGCTGGCTTGGTTGAGCCTGTGGACCTCCTGGGCCCATTGGAAGAACAACAAAACTCGTTAGTGGAGCCCATGAGGCCTACAGTGGCTCAGCTCACCAAACCAGGGCCTGTAGACCTTCTGGGCCCCTCAGAAGAGTGTCTGGATGGGTTGGCCGAGCCGCTAACTCCTTTAGCCCAGCCACTAACTCCTTTAGCCCAGCCGCTAACTCCTTTGGCCCAGCCGCTAACTCCTTTGGCCCAGCTGCTAACTACTTACATTACGGGGAGCCAGTGACAGGAAATTAAGGGACAGGGCGTCCAAAGGGGAGAGTCCCATGAGGTCCACCCGGGCCATGGGGTTGGTCTGGATAAAGGCCAGGTGGAGCTCAGGGGACGCCTCCCTTTGCCTCCGCCTCCCCTCCGCCGCCTTGGGTGCACCCGGGCCATGGGGTTGGTCTGGATAAAGGCCGGGTGGAGCTCAGGGGACGCCTCCCTTTGCCTCCGCCTCCCCTCTGCCGCCTTGGGTGGTGCGTTGCGCCCGGGTGGTGCACGCGTTGGAGGTGGGGGTACTGTTATGTCCCCCCTAGCGGCCAGCAGGGGTCGTGGTAGTATTGAGTTTGGGGGTTTTGTGTTTCAGTGGGACTTTTATGTTTGATTATCATCAGCTGTGTTTAATTTATGTTAAGTAATTACGTTTGGTGATTGGTTCTTTTAGGGGTTTGGTTTAGTATTTAGTTGTGGCTCTGACCGACCGTGGTTGTCGGTTTACTTTGTGTTGTTGATGAAATAAAAAGAAAAGACAAGAATGCAAGGAAAGCAAGGCTCCTGGTGCTTTTTTGCTCGCCTAGAGGTCACAGCCTGGGCAAGCCGACGTGACAATACTTCAACAGTGGAAAAACATTAGGACTTTAAACATGTCACCTCAAGCCCTGGCTAATGGAAAATTAGTCCACATTCTCAAGCAACTTCTGAAGTAAGCTACTGACAATGACTCAGATATCTATTTTGCTCTGCTAAGCTACAGAGCATCAACTCTTGTGTCCGCACTGTCACCTGCTGCGTAGTTGGTGAAAAAAGCCATACTGCCAAGCTACTCAAAGCAAAAGAAACATTCTATACTGGAACAAAAGTTACATCAACAGGAAGTGACACAAAACAGACTCCGTACAGAAATGTAAGCTAAAAGATGTAAGCTAATAATGAACATTTCGATACCGTATATGTTGTGGTGTATTGATTGCGGTATTTTACTCTTGATCATTAGTTATCAGTAATGCTAGTCAACTGTAAATAATCAGAGATCCAGAGGTTTAAAAAGGATAGCGCCTTCTTTTAGCAAAGGCTTAAGCGGCATTGTAAAAATGGCCAGTGTATCATTTTTAACTGGATAAGTATAATTTAGTAATGGATGGTGTACCAGTTCATCCAGCTTGCACACGTAGGTACACAGACAAAGCAAGAATTACAATGCAGAAAAGCTACGTGGAAATGAGTCATTAAAGATGAGGCCGGCAGCTGGTGATTTAGGATTTTCTTGAGGCTTTTTATCATTAATGCAATAACGGTTCATTTATACAAGCACCTATCCTCTAATGAGGAGTCAAGGAGTAGGTTTAGCATACTTTGGTTTGTACTTTAAGATTTTGCATTTTTATGTTTCAATTTGGATTTAAAGGATAATGTTGAAAAAATATTTTCAAACTGTTTTGAAGGGGTGTTAAACTACACTTAAACCACTTTTAAAAATGTTGCTGTAGTTAATGTTCAGTGTTCATGGCCAATTTTCAAAACATGTTTTAAAGCAGCAATGCAAACTCAATGTGCCTATTTATTAATCACCTCTGTTTTTGATATTTTGCTAAATAAAATAATTTGATATGTACTTCAGTTGTTACATATAGTTATTTATAGTACAATAAACCAATGTTAGCACAAATGCTACATTAAATGCAAGTGTAGCACAAATGGATGGCTGACTCATGTAGGGTGACATTTGATCAGTTAAACATGACCATTAGGCCTTGTGACAATGCTGACGGCCAACGTTTGAACCTAAATCATCAATCCTAATCGTCTGATATTATTTTAGAATCACTGCAGCCTTTGCAGAATTTGACAAACCTTCCATTTAGTGTTTCCTTTCCTTCCATTTTAAAACTAGTAAGGAATGATAGCACATTCACCAGATGTTGAGGCTGTGCCAGATGTAGTAGCTAGAGGTGTGGAGCAGGATTAGTACAAGGCTCATGTGAAGCAGCTGTGTTGCTGGAGGCATCAGATACAGAGAGCACTGAAGAACTAGTGATTCAATATTGCATCAGTATGCTAGAAGAGGAACTTCATGATTTTCTCACCATCAGTACATGGTGGAAGCTTGGACTTGTCTCCAGCTGTGGGTTTGACAGTTGTTGGGCTAGGTCTAGAACATTTTTTCTAAAGAGAGAGTCTAGAGAGTTTTTTTTATCAAGAGATTACAGGCTGTGAATGTTATGATCAGGCAGTTATGACTTACACTGCTTACACTACAGTGCATTTTTATCTAAAATCAACAGCTAACCTTTTTTTTTTAATTATTATTTTCAGTGGGAAGATACACTGTCTAAACAACAAGTTATGACATCATTAGGGGAGGTCAAAGTAACCCAGATATCACAAAAGTTACACAAAAATTGAAAAACCGATGCATACGGGGCGTGAATTCTAGTTTGTGTGACTAACCCCACGCATCTATGGGATGGGCTGGAAAAGTTCATCAGGCCTGTGGAGGCCCCACCTCGCAACTTACAGGCCTAAATGATCTGCTGTTAGAGTCTAGGTGCCATATACCACAGCAAGTCTTGTGGAATCCATGTCATGATGGGTCAGTGATGCTTTGGTGGCATGTGTCACGAGAGGGACCTAGTTTTACCCAGCATACCAATGCAATATTAGGGTTTATATATATGCAATACATATACAGTAAACCAGTTTTACGGGGATCAGGAGTCGCGGATTCAGTCACGGTTCTCTTTTTTGAGTTTTACATGAAAATCCCCACAATAACGCAGAAACTGCAAATATCCTCCGCCTTTTTTTTGCTTTTTTGTGGCAATAAATATATTTTTTCTCAATGTTTTCACACAAGGGGAGCCGTTCACCTCGTCGCGGTGTCCCAATACTTTTGTCCCGCGACCTTCCAAAATTGCATATCTCGGTGGGGTAGATCTTTTCCAGTTCGGTAGATCTCCAGGAGAGCTTTCCAATGAGCCCTCATTTGTATATTTAGCCCGAGTAGATCAGGTTTTATTTAAATTAAAAGACGGGTTTACCTTCACAGTTTCTTTAAGGGTAATGTATTAAACTTTAAAGTTTAAAATGAAATCTGTTCTCATGTTTGGGGGCATATTTAGGGTTTACACTATAAAAATAGGCATTTTTAGGCTTTTTTTTCCAAAACACAACAACGTGGTTTTTCCACTATACGCAGGTACTCTTGAAACGTAACCCCCGCAAAAAGCGAGGGATTACTGCACCACCACTGGGTTCCTGAGCAAGACCTTTAACCTCAAATTGCTCCAGGGAGACTGCCCCCTGTAGTTAGGGAATGGAAGTCGTTTTGGATGAAAGCGTCTGATAAATGGCGTAAATGTTAAAAACTGATGAAGGAATGGTTCCGTTTTTCCTTCAGCGTCCCTTTAATTTGAAGTGATGTACTCACCGCCATGAAGTACAGACTGCAGTCCGCTGTGCATTTGGTCTCAAATACGAAGGTTATTCTGGAGAGTTCTGCTCTTTCATCATCTTCAGACACAGAATATGGCAAGCTGAGGAAGGAGGAAAGGTACAAAAGGTACGAAAACATCATCATTGTTTACTGTTAAGTTTCCTTGAGCAACACTATGTACTTTTATGATTCGCAAAAGTTGTTTTGGATAATAGTGTTTGCCCAATGATGTAAATAAAATGTCATTAATTGCACAATATCCATACTATGTACAGTACTGTGCAAAATCTCGCAGCACCCCTTATTTCTTAATATTTTGCTTTGAATGTCCTTGTTGGTGCAAAAATAATATTTTCTGTCTGTCTTATCTTTGTCACACTGAGGAGATTAAATGAAGGAAATGTGAACAAATGTTTTACTGACAGGCTGCAAAGTGTGTAAAGATACA
>JBBPCY010000032.1:21596596-21623543 GCA_037974405.1 Brachyalestes nurse | reverse complement strand
TATGGAAATGTAGCTGAATTTACATTCATATTTCTTACAAAATTAGTAAATTATATTTTTCTTGACAATTTAACTCTTAAAATGCTAAAAGAATATATAAAAATATATATAAAAATAGATTTAAAAAAATATATTAAAAAAAATGGAGGATGTTTTGTAGATTCCGCATTGTTGTGGATATTTCCGCGTATCGAGGTGTGCCTGAATCCGACTGCTGAACCGCATAAAACTGAAGGATTACTGTATTTTTATGTGTTATGTGCTTCAACACTTAATGGCCCTGTTCTGGGAGATGGCGTTGCCTGCTGCTTCACACTTGAACTTTTTTTGTGGAGACTGTATGGCGGTGTGCTTGATTTTATGCATTTGAAAGCAGTGGATTTGAATAAAATAGCTGAAATCACTAATTAGAAAGGCCTGCCACGTGCACTGCTGTTTATTAAATATGATAAAATTATTAACTGAACATGTTATGTACTGAAAGTAAAGTCCTATACCAATAGTTATAATTACTCAATCAATTAATTAACCAACTTTAGTTAATAATTGTTATCAGTTAGACTAGACACATCCAAGCTGCCATCCCTGCTTAATTTAAGTAGAAGCAATAAAAACTATGTTAAAAAACTTTTATGAAAAAAATATTGAATAGAGAAAGACAATGGAATACAGAATTCTATTGAAATTCAATAGAAAATTCTACAAAGCTATCTGGAGTATGCCCTCAATAATTAAATAAATCAGTCTCATTAATGAATCAGTTTCATTAGTAAAACCTCATAAATATTACAATATGTAATTTCTAACAAAAGATAATTGGTAATATTAACAATTTGAGTTCTGAAGGTCTTTTGATTTAGAGTGAGTGAAGGAGTGACTGAACATGCACTATGTATACATCCACATGAACAGGGTGGGGATTGTGCACGTATGAACAACACTGTATGAAACAGGAAAAGAAAAATGGCATGTGTTTGAATGGAAAAAATGGTAAAAAAAAAAAAAAAAATGGAATAAAATGGAACTGATTTGTAGTCTGTCCAAACTGACTACATTGCACTGACCTACACTGTATGTCAAAGAGATCAGCTGAGCTTTTATCTAGTCTGTATTGACTGAGTTTGGATATGCATTTTACACTGAGAATGAATTCAGAATACAACTAATTGTGCTTAGCTTTATAAATATGAAGCTTGGTAGTTCTCAGAAGTGCTGAGAATAACTATGTTAGTAACAGGTGTGGAATGCAAATGCAAAGTTTAGATTTCTTCAAACACAGTATGAAAACATTGTGAAAGTCAAACTTTTACAGCATTTGTTTCTGAAGTTAAGTTACGCTACGGTACACCCAGATATCAAACTCTACCTCACATGATCAGTTTCCAAATATCTAAAATTCAGTCTGTTGGAGGGAAAACTTAGAATCAGTTTCCCTCAGCCGCTGCTGGGAAATCGTCTAGTCAGCCTGCTCCTTCATTTTCAAGCTTCTGCGCTTGAAAATGAAGGAGTCGGTCACCTCACTTACCCAAAGGTTGCAGAAATGCCTGTTGCAAGCTTGACTTTGTTGGTGGCTTGTTGTGACACAGATCAGATTTCTAAGCAAAGCTTTAGCTAAGTTACTAAAACTTCTCTCTCTGGAACATAGGTGAGCTTTTTTTGTCTTCTTCCAGACAAAGTGCCCCCCTTGGGAGGTCTAACTTGAATGGCAACCCGTGCAGAGAGAGCGGGGGTTGCTGACCTGTTTGTTACAGCCTTTAAGAGAGACTACACCCCTGTCGCAGCAGACTCCACCCCACTCTGTGATGGGATGGTTGCGTTGCATGTCTGGTGGCATTGCCACCCAATAGACAGAATGGGTACAACAATTTCTAAGACTCTGAGATGAAAAACCTGGAAAAGTGGTGAAACTTCTAAAAATGGCTGCCCAAGCAAAAATCCTCCAAGACTGCAGTAACAGCGTACCTGTGAATTCACAAAAGAAGCCAGACAAACATTTACCAAAAGAAGATTTAGATAATATCAGTGTTTTAATTCTTCCACTACAAAGAGACTTGGCAAAAACAGTATCCATGGAAGAGCTGCTAGGCATAAATCTCTAAACAAGAGGAAAAGTTCTTCCCTTATGTGCCAAAAACACCTCCATGATGCCAAGTGGCCTTTTGGAATAAAGTTTTGTTGACTGATGAGTTGAAAGTTGAACCTTTTGTAATACACGGGTTGCATTACATCTGACATAAAACTAACAGCATTCCACAGTAAGAGCAGCACACCAGCAGTCAAACATGGTGGTGGTAGTGTGGTGGTGTGGGGAACCGTTGCTGCTTTTGGAATGGGTGAATAGCCATAATTGATGAAACCATTCTGCTCCCAACCTCTCTATTTACTAGGAAAGTTTGCAGAAGTATGTTCAGTCATCTGTCTGTGATGTGAAGCTCAACAGCTAAGTTTTACAGTCCACCTCTGAGTGGCTCAAAAGAAACAAATTTAGGGTTAGGGGATGGCCTGGTCTCCTGGACTGCCACCCCAAGGGGGTTGGGGTCAGTCCAGCAAACAAGCAAAGCAGGTATGAGGCCGTCCTGGACCCCAAGCGCCCTGCACATGGCATGGACAACCAGGGGGCTATGGCCTAGGGCAAGGAGCAGGTTGGTCCAGCTGTGCCATGTGGACCTCAGGGAAAGGTGAAAGAGAGCCTCAGTCACCTGTAGGGCAGAGGGAAGCAATTTGAAGAGGATACAATGACACCCATTCGAAAAGAGGTCCACATCCAACAGAACTGTTGTGTATCCTCCCGATACTTGCAGATGTCAGTTCTGACAGTGGATAAACACATAACCACGGAGGTGTAGCTCCAGGCAGGAGCTAAACAGCACAATCCCATGGTCAGTAGGAGAGGGGAGACAGGAATAAAAACCTCACCAGGGCAGAATATTCTGAGGAGATATTCAGGAGAAGGTAGATGTGTGGACTTTCGATGGATGTGGCATGTGAGGGTACAAAGTAATTATGAAAGTGCAGACTTCAGAATGATCAAACACAAATTTTAATAAGTACAGTTAGGTTAGGACACAAGTGTTCTAATTCTTTACATCACCTCAATGACTTTTAAACAAAACAATTCAGATGCAGTTGAAGTGCAGACTTTCAGCTTTATTTCAATGGATTAAAGCCACTTCAGGGGTCTCTTCAGGGGCTCAAATGTAATTGGACAAATTAATATAAATGAAAATAAAATGTTAATTTCTAATACCTGGTTGAAAATCCTTCACAGGCAATGTCTTGAACCCATAGACATCACCAGTCGGTGGGTTTCCTCCTTTTTAGTGCTCTGCCAGGCCTTGACTGCAGTGGCTTTCAGTTGCCGTTTGTTTGTGTGTCTTTCTGTCTGAAGTTTACTTAGTTGCTGAAGTCCTTAGTTGCTTTTATGCTGCCGTATGTTTTGGGTCATTGTCCATCTGAACAGTGAAGTGCCTCCCAATCAACTTGGCTGCATTTGGCTGGATTTCCATGTTCCATGTCTTTTCCACACATTCTGATAGAGGTTGATCTTGGTTTCATCTGTCCACAGAATGTTGGTCCAGAACTGTGCTGGCTTTTTTAAGACCTTCTATTCTTCCCAGATGCATTTATTCTGTTTTCGCAGCCTAAGGATGGCCTGTTTCACCTGCATGTAGAGCTCTTTTGACCACATGTTGTATGTTCACAGTAAAATCTTCCAAATGCAAATGCCATGCTTGAAATCAACAACAAACGTTTTATCTCCTTAACTGGTAATGAAATAATGATGGAATTATGCACACCTGTCCATGAAAGCTTCTGAGTCAACTGTCCACTTACCTTTAAAAGGAGGGTGGCCCACGATAAAGATGGGTGTATTTCCTAAACCCTTTATTCAATTTGAAGTGGATACCCTAAAATTAAAGCTGGGAGTCTGCACTTTATGCATTTATATCCATTATTTCACTTTAACTTGAATATGTTTAACAGGTAAAATAACAAAATGTGTGTCAGTGTCCAAATATATATGAATCTAACTGTATAATGGACATAGCCTTGGGTCCAGTTAATGGCTTTGTTCTTGGTTCAACAGCTGGGAGTCTCCCTCAGCAAAGTTGGGAAGCCTTGCATTGGGTTGGGAAGCGGGTGAGGCAGGCATGCCATGTCGATGCCTTTTAGCCCGGAGGCACTGGTCCAAACCTACAGCCAACTCCAATCCATCCAGGCCAAGACCAGCATCTCAACATGTGTGCTGACCGGGGTCTTAGCAAAAGTGCTGCCTCATTCCACCCACACTCTGTTACTAATATCCTGAGGGAGATGGAGAAGTCTGCTTCCCTGGTGCAAATGGAGAAGTCTGTCACTGACCCCCAGGTGGCTGTGGCCCAATCTTGCGCCATCCCAGTAAGTATCTTGTTGCAAACTGAGATATTTTGGGAGATAAATATCTCCAAGGTATTCCAAGAAATGTAGTTTGAAGCCTAGGGGAAAATTTCAGCAGCCCATGGGATCACCAGCATACTGCTCCAGGAGGTGTGAGCAGTGGGTTGAGGTGGAGGCCATGGGTGGAGAAACTGCATGAACCAGGGGTGGCACAGTGGACGAGGGGCGGATGATAGCAACCAGCTCTGCAACCATCTGTGTCAGTAGGTCTACCCTCGGGGACTGCTTGCAAAACTGGTCCCATGGCCAAGACGGAGATGGAGATGCAGACATACAAGCCAGCTGTGAAGAGGCTGAATGGACAGAGGGTTATGAATCAAGCTGGGCATTAGTAAGGACGTTGGAAAAGGTGCAGGTGAGAATAATAAAGGGTGAAGCAAAAATAAAAGCAACAGCGAGGGCATGCAAAACAAAACTTAGTACTTTGGGAAGGTTGGGGCCATGGCACATGTGGACCTTGTGCCAAATGCATATCACACAAAACATTTATGCAACTAGCAGCGACCCGGTTTGAGTTTTCATCAATGCCCCTAATTTGCATTACTGACAAGATATGTAGTTCACAACTGTAGCGGGCACAGTGACTAACACATTCTGAAACAATATTCACCAACAGAATAACATTATTTCAGCTATCAAGAACACATATGTGTTTGTGAGAGTCAGTTCTATTGTGTAACATAGCATGCAGTAGAATAACAACCCTGTATAATATTTTGTGAGGAAGAACTGATTATAATGCTCCTATCACTGTCATAGTCTGTCATTTTCATTTCCTGAGGACTCACTAAGGCTTTAATCTCTGTGGCAAACAACTGTACAGTTAGTAGAAGGTCCTGTAAATCAAGTGTTAATTTCAGACACATTGTGAGAACATGTTGCAATTGCATCAAAGTACATTTTGAACTGGTACATACATCTGGCTGTTTTGCCAAAGGAACAGTTTGTGTGACTCAATATTAAATTCCTTAAACACATTACACAATTCAAAATTGATTTTTGATACCAATTCATTATCCATTACAATGAAGAAAATGTCTCCAAGCTATATATATGCTTTCAACAAGAGTGATCTGATATTTAGATGATTCTGGAAGGCTGTACATAAACTCTGGAGTGTGGTGCTTAGGGCTCAAGGCAGTTGAGTGGGTGTCTTTGTCAGTTTCAAAAACACAACTAACTACTCTTAAACTACCTCTTCTATCAAGCTTCCAGCAGATTGTGTCCTCTAGGACAACACTGTGTAGATGCTGTAGGAGATTTCACATGCTGGCCTGGGTCCATTGTAGATAGCTAAGCTGTCTGCTGCCATGTGCATCACATTTGAACTACAGAAAATCTTGCCCACCCACGTCTGCTCCAGCCCACCCAAAAATCAATTCCGGGCCATGCCTCAAGCTCCTACTGAGCAGCTCCAACCTGCTGAGATTCACAAAGAGGAAAAGAGACCTTCCTACCTGGCACACACAACAATTTACCATTAATGTTATATTTGTAACACTCGAATGCTTAGTAAAATTCTGCATTCAGTGTGTATTGCTTTCTACAAAAATGCTTTCACAGTTTCTGTCACACAATTGATTCTGCCTGACTTTCAGTAGTGAGGGAATCCCCTTCATTGCTGAATGTCCTACAAACATGCAAGCCAACTGAGGGACAAGTGTGAAGAAGAAGAAGAAGAGGAGGAAGAAAAAGAAATTGATTTATTGAATAGTAACAACAACAGAATTAACGTTTTTTAGCAAGTTCAGCTCAAAAACACAAACACTGATTAACAGTTCATTCAAAAAAAAAAGGCTCCACAAGCAATATTCACTCAAAGCTCGACTTTAGCTCAGAGCTTGGATCATTAAACATGAGCAAACAAACCACATGTGTAGCCATGATCTCTGTGTGGTCACGTTTGACATGTGATTTATAATGTCTTTTTGGTTGCTCCATCTGGCACAAAGTTGCCTGTACTTATTCATATTTTGCCACTATTATTTTATTTCTAAAATATTGTTCACCTCAGGCCTAATTAATTTACCTCTATGTATACACAGTTCATATTATAATCTTATAGAGATATTGAATGCTTAGCCAAAAATTTGATATTCAGTGTCTTTTACAAAGCCAAAATGTGTTTCTGTGATTTGCACTGTTGGCTCAACATGCTGAAATCTGCTCACTGAACTGAGCACAAAGTAGTAATGTCATTGCTGATTAAACGTCAGCTATGATGTAGTATGCCATAGTCCATACTCGTGGAGATATGACTCATTAGTGCCTCAGTGCTTTTGCTTTGTGTCATTTCCTTCATTTGCATGCCTCTTTCCCCTCACACGCTTCTCATGTACACATTTTACATTTCACTTCTTCAGATGTCCTTGTAACAGATCCCGTCATCACTGATGTCAGAAGTAATTACCCATTTCCTGTGTCTTGCATTTAAAAATGTAACCTGTTGGATTTTCGAGTTTTACTTGTATTCAAGGGCCTATACATCTAAATGGTGTTTCCCAATCCCAGTGATGGAGGCGTAATGCTGTGCATGGTTTAGTGATTTGCCCTTACTCATCAATTTAACCAATTTAAATGATCTTAAGCATGTGGGTTGGGCTATTATCAGGACTGTGAAACATTATTCTAGGAAAAACTTTTGTATTATTGTCCTCACCACGTGCATATGCATGGGCAGATGCCAAAATTTAGACAGTAGTTTGCAATGGCCTGTGACATGGTTTTCCATTATGAAATCTCTCTGCATTCAAATCCTCATGACCCTCACTCTTTATGCATTTAAAAAAAGAATTCAGTCAGGATGAAGACACTGGTGAAGAGCTCCCAGCCATCTTTAATTTCGTATGGCATTACCACATTAGTCTAAAGTATTTCATTATTTGAAATGTAAAGAAGTTGATCTAGTATTGCATTGATTAGGCTTCCAGGACTGTTGCTGTACCCATTTTGATATAAAACAAGCTTGCTTTATCTCCGTTCAGACTACAGTGCTGCTATTCTACAAAGTTAGCTGACACGGACCAAAACAATCCAATAAATTAAATATTTAGAAAATTAATTAATGGGTCCATTATGAAGGTAATAGGCTAATGGATTACATTAAAATATGATTTTTTTAAATGAAATTATTAAATTCATTTTATAGATCTATAACAATCTGGACTGGGCTCCAGATTTTTACATGCCGACCTTGGTCCTCACTTAACTCCTAGAAAGTAAGAGACTGCTACACCCGTTTCTCATCTTTGAAACGTCCATCATAAAAATTACATGTATAAAGTCACAAAACCATGTGTAATAAACAGAAATTTAATTATGTTTAAAATCTGAAAAAATAACAATGACCATACTTAAAACAATGGTTATTTATGAAATATGAATAATGTTGTTTTAAGGGCTTGAGAATGGGTATTGCTTTTTGAGAAAACCCTAAATTGTTTCCTCCTGTTCCTCCTAAATACTTTATTTTTGCAAATGTTAATTTAAACCTTGGAACAGCCAAATTCTACCTTGATGCATATTGTCTATTTTGAAAATGCCTTTAAGTATTATGATTTTTTCTCCTTATATATTCTTGTCCAATCTTAGTCTTGCATATGTTTCTGTGACTGAAGAGGTTGATATGACTCAGTCCTGCTTCTGAAGTAAATGCCTTCCATAGAGTACATAATGGTCAGCAGGCTCTCATATTCAATAGTGATCCAGCATTTATCCTGTGACAAGTTGCCTTTAAACCCTCTGTGCAAATGATAAAACATCATCCTCCAGGCAAGGCTTATTTCCATCAGATCAGAACACAAACGATTTACAAACAGATGCACCTATTGCAACACCATTGACCTTATTCATGCACAGAGCTGCACAGTTTGGCCTAATAATGCAATAGAGCCCACATCAATAAAAAACGATATGGCAGTGCTTAGATGGATGGCGAATGAGTAAATAAAACTTCACTGAGGGCTATAAAGCTCTAGGCTCATTTTTATGAAGTCATAAAACAAGAGTGGGAAAAGGCCAGTGGGGTAGACAGTGAGCGTCAGTGTTACATTGCCATATGCATTTGAAATGTATCCTCAAGCATCAATTAGCAAAGGCCAAGCCATAATACTAACTTGTGCTCGGCTGTTGACCATACAGCACCTATTAATTAAGAAGTTCCAGAGTAAAGCATCCAAGCCCATCATTTTCTGTTCATTTACCCATGATAGTGAGTGCTAATGACTATATTCCCAGTGGTAATTTTTTTCCAATTATAATATCAAAGTAAGTACATATGGAAAGATTTAGACAGTAGTTTGCAGTGGTCTGTGCCTTGGTTTGCCTTCAAGAATTCAGTTTAAGTCTGTCTGCCAGCAGCTCCTTATGATCATCACTTTTTATGCATTTAAAGAACAAATTCACTCCGGATGCGGACACTGATGAACAGCTCCCAACTACCTTGAATTTCTTGCTGCATTACCGGTTTTCTTATCAAGTTCTTGTGAGCACACACATTTCAGTAGGGCCCACGTTTTGGCAACACAAATTCATCATGGATTTTATGAAAGTATCTACATTAACATGTTTACAGTCATCTCTATCTGAATCCACAAAAAATCATCCAGTTTTCTATGTCAATAACATGAATAACATGATGTGTAAAAGATGATCTAACAAAGTCAAAAATATGTTGATTTTTATCACGGTCACAAAGTACCATTTAAAATAACAAAACTTATGTACATGTATAAACGTTTTTCTCTGGTCATCTTGCGTCCTTTCTCTGGTTTGACAAATCAGTAAATGCTTATAGTAATACGCTGCATTTTGAAAAACACTGTCAAATAACACGATTTATTGATTTTCTAAGTGAAAATACACATCTTCTACAGAAATAACATGGCACTTTCCTACTAATTTTACTGCACAGTTGCCATTTATTAGCTACAGTTAACATGTTGAAAAGAAAGAAATTAAATAAGTATAAAAATAATATAAAATATAATTTCATGTTTTCCTCAATATGTTGCATTTTGTTAATAAATAATTTTGCTAATTACCCGTAGATGATGTGTACCTTTTCACTTCAATAAAATCAATAAAGTAGCGTACAAAGAGGCAAAATGCACCTGAATGTGGTACATCCCTAAAGCTCCTCAAACATTTGTGCAGATGCCAGTTAAATGTAAACAGTACAGACTGAATTCGCCACACTATTTAGTTCATGACTTCTACTTAACTTGGTACAGTTTGGGTACTTTTATCTAGCTCTAGATGACTGAAATCCACAGGCCTCTGATATTCTTGAACATGGTGCTTTATTTTATGTTATACTTTTGCTACGTTTTGGCAGCACCACATGGAAAACGTTCTTCCACACAGGATCAAGAATCAAGAGGTGAAGTGATTTTATATACTCCTCTTATCTTGGATAAAATCCAGGTCTTTTCATGCTTCCAGGCAGCTGAGCTGAACTTTTGAGACACTTGCCTCACTTGCAATATAGATCTAAAAGAAGGCTGCATTGACATTTAACCCAATGTTTCAAATCCTTGAAGTATATTTCTCAATTTTTGCAAAGCTTCAAAGATTTTCTCATAAGGTCAGATCTCCCAAGCTGTACAGAGACTCCGAGTAGGCATCCATTTTGTTTACTCTGAATTTTGCTAACATCTACAAATATAAACCTGGCTTTCAGTTTGAAACTAGTAGTTTTTGTGATTACACATTTCCTGTAGTTTTGTGAATTGGCCATTTTTTTCTTTTTAATACTTATCCCTATACTAAAGAATCAGCTGATTTATTTTCATTTCATTCTACTACTATTATGTCCTCCACACAGAGCAAGGCAGTGTTTGTGATCATGCTTTTTTCTAATAGAATTTATGAATATCATTTCAAACTACACTTACTAAGGCAAGCACATGTTCTGTTTGAAGTAATGAACACTAAGCATTGGATATAAGGAATGTGCAATTTTGAAATTAGCAGAACTGCATCCTCTTAAGCCACAGATTATGCTTTGACCAAAGTTATGTATGTAGTTTATGATGTGATGTTTATGACGTGATCTTCATCAATTACATTTCCTTATCTGTGCTACATTGTGCACTACTCTTTTAGTGTTTGTTATATGACTGGCAACATCCCAATGTTCTTACTCCAAATGGTACTTCATACTGTTTTCATACTCTGCAATGCCTAAAGAATATGCATTTGTTTAATTTCTATGGCAACTTTTTTTTTCAATAATGCAGTCTGAATTTTGTCTGAACATTCAGCTTTGCAAAGAAGTTTGTCATCCTTCAGTCAGATTTCAGAATCAGAATCAAAAAACTTTATTGAGGAATTTGCTTATGTTATGACTGCGAAGACACACAGAGACAAGAACAATATAAAATATAAAGCCTAAATAAATTTGAAATAAAAAAATTGGTTTCTCATTCCCTCTGAGTCTGCCTAATTTCACCTTTATCCTCACAGTAACAGTTGAAGACTAGAGCTGAGGCTTCTGCCTTTTTTAAACACAGCCTGTCCTGCAATGCAATAAGAGCTAATAGGTCTCAACCTTCTGATCTCAGGGCAAATTCCCTAAACACTAAGCCACCACAGAAATTCTAATATAATTATACTTGCGGTCATGGTTCGAATTACGGGGGGTATTGGGGGGTATTGAACAAGACACAGACCCTCCCAAGCGACAAAATAGCAATTTTGGGGGGGTGGGTCTAATTTTTTTGCTGTAAAAATTATTTTATGTAAAACAATTTCAGACACCCCTAACGTGGACCGAACCTCCTCGGCGCTAAAAACAGCTTAGCCAGTCGGTTGCGCCCCTCCCACAACCCTCGTCCACCTCACCCTTTTGTGCAAGTTTCATGATACTTTCTAGCAAGAGTAGCCAAATGTTACTGGTAGAATGAGGGCATTTATCTAAATAATCATACTTGTCTTCAGTACAAAATTCCCTCATAGTTCTACAAATCACATTTGATGCATATAGTTTTTCAAAATCATTTTGTTCTGTAATATGCTTTCCCTGTTCAGCTTTAGTGCTCTTTTTTCCTGTCCTACATTAATCTTCCATTAAATTATCTGCTTTCCCTCAGGGTCACTGTTTATAATTTTTTTCTAATTTCTGCCTGACCTCCACCCTTCCCATGCTGTGAAATCTGGTGAATCATTCATGGAATTGGTAAACAGCAGCTCTCTGTTCAGCTCTAGGTCCTCTTTTTCAAACCCTAACCCCAAGATCATCCCCCTCTGCCAGTGCATTCTAATATTTATTTTCTAGTATTTGAATAGTATGCTTTTTCCATAGTGGTTTTAAGTGTAGTAATATGCGTCTGAATAGTAGATAATAGTAATAGTAGAACATAATATACCACAATAACATAATAATAGTAGATTATTAAAAACAGATGCAGAGCAAAGCATGCCTAATGATAAAACATGCATAATGACAGCAGGTATTCACAATCCACTTGAATGAAACATTTAATGTAGTAAGACTAAGGCTTATTATGCAAACTGAGCAAAAGGACCACCCACCACACCCCTACATTACTCTCCTTGCAGCTTAACAGAATATTTAAAAATTGATTTGGGGAATGTTAAATTAATTATTACATAAATGAATACATAAATACATAAATTAATACATTTTAAAAACCTATCACATATCTTTTCAGATGCACAAGCGCAGAATGTGCAGAATTTCATGTTCCCTGTGAGGTCAGTCATGTCTTGAATCATGTGTTCAGATTGACGCTGATACTATTGTCATCAAATCCTTGTTGATGGTATTTATGAGAAGGATGTCAGATGTTGTTTCAATCTGTCAGATTTACGCAGTTTCCCTCTGATACATTTCCTCTGGGAAATATCAGGGGTAATCTGTTCTAGCAGCTGCTCCACTGACTGATGCATTGAATGTTCATCATTGGGAAATACTGGTCTAGGTGTAGGCAGGCCTTTGCTATGTACTTTATATGTACTTCATATCTGTGTTAACTGATTTAACACCATAACATATATTCTATATATTATACAAACTATAATAATAATACACATGGGTATTTTTGGGCTTTATGACATCAATTGACTATGTTTGAAGTGTCACAGAAGAACATGTTGTGTCACATATCACAGCCCTGGTTTTTAGGTGTCACTATGTACCCACATTACACAAGATGCCTTTCATATCCTTTGTTTTATAACATCACTTTCATACGATATGGAATAACAGGATCAAATTCAACATGTAGGTTGTCCATGCTAAATATAGTTTGCGAAGGCTGGATCGTTCCTGAGGAAATAAGATTTCCGCTGGCTTTGCTGCATATGTAATGAACTACCAATTGCAGACAGCTCTTGAACAGATGGGATATTTAACCCTCTGAGGTCTGAGGCCTTTCTGGCACTTTGAGGCGGTTTGCTACACCTTTACATTTTTAAGTATTTCATCTAACTAAAAACATTTATACAAAAGGTGACACATATGGTTACATTCTGTAAAAAACCTCAGCTCTAATAATTTGTAAGTAAAGTGAATGTAACGAAAGTAGTATTTTTTTTTACATTTTACCGTAAAAAATAAATAAAAAAAAAAGTTCTCTCTCTATCAGTGTTCTCTCTCAAAGTGTTCTCTCTCTCAGTGTTCTCTCTTGAGCATGTGCGTTTGTTTACAGCGTGAAATGGGGCGTGTTCTCACCAGCCCCTGCTGCACAAAGAGCCAATCACGCCACTGCTATTCATGCTGTTATACATCTAAATACCTGAGGGGCGTGGCTACAGCGTGCAGCGGGACAGAAAATCACATGCTTCCTTTTTATCCTATTTACAAAGCACCATCAATATATTGTTTGAAAACTAGAGGCTTCAAGGTTTATATGTTTCTAGGACAAAAACTTGCTGAGTTTTAGATGATTGTTTTGGAAAACTGAAAAGGATCCATTTTTGGATCCTCCAACCTCAGAAGGTTAAATAAACTCAGAGTTTGCTGAGTATGTTTTATTTTTCTTCAGTTTTATTTACATTGAATGACTGATTGATTAATTGACTGGGTGATTCACTTATTGATTCTTATTTTTATTTGGGCTTATTTCTGGGCTTTATTTTCAGCGGGCGGTGCGGCATCAGAATGATACTGGCAAGGCACACACACACACACACACACACACACACACACAAATTAGCCTCATAGTTCCAGCGTTAGAAGAAAAATTTGGACCCCAAACATGATTTGACTGATCGACTACATCTGAAGAAAGTGGAAAATTGAGTAAATTGGATTTTTTGCTGACCTATTCCTTTATATACACCTTTTGGCTTTTTCAATTTTTCAAAGCCCCTAACACCTTAAAGTCATACAGCACACCATACACACAAAGTAAGACTGTTTCTGATCCTTGCATATAAAGCTGAATTACATAATGTATATTGAATTCTGAGGGTTAATAATAACAGGCGACTTAATATAAGATGGTGCTGAAAACTGTATGTGGTAAAGAAACACAAACAGTTAAGATTTTTGCATGCACTATTGAGGAACCTACCTTTTTTACATGAATGAATGAAAGTGTCTCAGGTTAATGACAGGGCATGATTAAGGTTTCCCCGACTTTATGCTCATGACACACGCTCACATGTTTTTGTTACATAATGTTTATTTCATACTCCATTTAAATCTTTTCATCCTCTGAGTTGGATGTGATTATTGTGGATCATCAGAGTGACTCAGCCATTGCTTGTTAATCCTGATTTCTCATCCTTTTTCATTTCTCAGTTGTGTATACCCATCTTTATCTGGCTTGTATGAAAGGCAAACAGCTTGTGCTACCAAGAACATGTATATTCATGTTTTGAGCCTGTTGAACCTCTTCATAAATGTTATTTCGTGCAGTATGTTGTAAAAGAAGCATTATTTAGCCTAACGTAAATACCACCAAGAGCATAGATCCTTAGGACAGAGGTATTCATGTAAACAAGTGGTTCGGGGAAAAACAAATAGAATCATAAGAAAAATTCAATGCAAAAGAAGGGCTGGAACAATACAGAATATTGAGAAATGTCAAGAGCTCTTCTATACTGGGGCAACAAATAAGATTTCATATGTCAATGATTAAGGGTTTGTTATGCATAATGTGAAGAGTTGAGAGGTGTTGTATATTACATAGTGGCGTATGAAAGCACAATGTATAAAAGCACCAATATTTAACTGTTATAATTTTGCTGTAATTAGAATTGACATTTTCCCACCAAGCAATGTAGTAGTCAAGCAAAAATAATATACTCTAGTAGTTCATGAGAGCAAATGTTGCATGCTGCAAGTTTTTATTTTTTGTGAAAACCTACTGGATCCTTTTTTTAATTCTAAAATGTGTAAAGCCGTTCTGAAAGAAGCACTCTAACAACATTATTATCAAGTGCCAACCAACGAGGTCAGCAGCCTGCTATTTTAGCTTTAAAGAAAGTGGACTGTGAGATTCGTGGCTCTTTCACACTTTTAATTGGCCCAAAGTGACTGTGTGATCCAGGTATTTTATGAAAAACTTCAAAGATACATTCAGGCTAGGTAAGAGGAAGGAGATAATTGCAGCTCTCTAACCCTGTCAGGGAGAGAGAGCTTATGCTCTACATTTGTCATTGTGTCCTACAGTTTCTGTGTAAGCTCTCTTCAAAACTCTAAACCACTTTCATCCAAAACTCTCATTTTATCCCTATTATACCAGAAGCTTGCTGGAAATATTACCTGAGGTAAGTTGAAAAGATTGAAAAGAATAAAGACAACGTACAAAAAAATACAACACTCTAAGCAAAAAGGGTTCCACATGTTACAAGTTCCTCATTATACAAAGATATGTCATAATAACAATAACAATAATAATAATAATAATAACAATAATAATAAAAAGCTACAACAGTAATAACATTTGGTACCAATTAACAAACAACACAGCACTGGTCAGTATTCTATACAACAGTGGCTTGTTTAATCCTAGACTTTAAACTAGAAATCCAAAGTTAAACAGGAAATAATATGAAAAAATTAGCATGCACAGATTAGCATGAAATAACAGTTCACTCACAAACGCTTCTATTTACACTTGGAATACAGTTCACTCTTCTAAGTTATTAATAAAAGCAGTGTTCAATTCAGTTAATTCACAAGACACTTCATGAATGCCATTCATTTTCATTAATTAACAATTCTTTTTTTCAGACTTTTTCACATACAATGAGCACAGCAACATGTGATAAAGCAACATAACTGAATAGAGTCTTTTAATAACAACAATGTATCAATCATGGCTCAATTAAACATATGGGGAAATCTTTCAGGCATGGTGTGAATCCAAAATTGTGCAGTACTTGCCAATAGAATATACCAGAATATAAATAAACTCCAATTATTAATTATTATTTACAGTGGGTATAGAAAAGAATCAGCCACTTTGAAATATTCACTCTTTGTTGCTTTGCAACCTGAAATAAATAAAAAAACCTGTTTTTTCCAGTTGTATCAGGGCAACTATGACATACAAGTGAAAGATATGATAGCAACACTTTAGGGAAAAAATAATCACTGAGATGGATAAAGGATTACCCCCCTCCTAAAACATAATTGTAAAGTTAATCAGGTGTAACTAATCAGCTTCTCCACTGTGCACTGTAATCAACTCTAATCGTTTTGATTAGTTTAAAAAATTATCTAACGAGCATTCCGGTGCTTGGTAGTGCAACTGTGCACGGAAAGGCATTGGCAAAAGATCTCAGGATTACAGCTGTGGAAAGGAACAGGTCAAGGGGATAGATAGAAAAAAATCAAAGGTTTTATATATCCCTATTAGCATAATAAAGTCTGTAATTAAGAAGTGAAAAGTGTTTGGCACTACTAGAACCTTCCTCAGATCAGGCCATCCCTCCAAACTGGATGGAAGGGTGAGGAGGAAACTGATCAGAGAGACTACCAGGATGCCTATGGCAACAGAAGCAGTTACAGGAATACAGGGCAAAGAGTGGTCGTTGTGTGAATGTGACAACAATTTCACAAGTGCTCCACAAATGTGGCTTGTATGGGAGAGTTGCAAGAAAAAAAGCCACTCCTCAAGAAAGCCCACATTAAGTCTCAACTGAGCCAAAATGCAGTTTGAAGATCTGAGGAAGTGGAAAATGACATTATGGTCAGATGAGACCAGGATTGAACTATCTGGCCTCAACATCAAACAGTATATTTGTTGGAAAGCCAATACAGCTCACCATCCAAAGATTACCATACCTAGAGTAAACCATGGAGGTGGTAGAAGCTTGTTGTGGGGGTGATTCTGGGGCACTTGCCAGGATAGGAGGAAAAATGGATGGGTAAAAATAGTCAAATTCTTGAAGAAAACCTGTTGCTCTCTGCCAGAAAGTGGGAAGGTTCACGTTCCATTTGACAATGACCCATAGCACAAAGCACAACTGACCACACAGTGGCTGAAGGAGAATATTCTTGCATGGCCCAGTCACAGCCCAGACCTGATCCTGTTGAAAATTTGTGGAATTACTTGAAAGCTGAAGTTCACCAACAGTCACCATCCAATTTGACTGAGCTTGACCAGTTATCTAAAGAAGCGTGGGCAAATATTGCACAATCTACTTGTGTAAAGTTGGCAGAGAAGTATCCCAATGGACTCAAGGCCATAATTAAAGGAAATGTTTTTTCACAAAATACAAAATACAGTTTTTCATTATTTATTTTTGCTAACCAGACTCTATGAGGCTGTAAATGACCTGCAAACCGCACATCCTAATGGTTTTCATCATTGCTTGCGACTTTGACCATGAAAATTTGAAATCAATACTACCTGGATTCTTCCAGCACACAGATTTTGCAACAAGGGGAGAAATGCTTTAAGTTTACACCAACATTGGGGATGCATACAGAGAAATCCATGTCCAGCCAACTCTGACCACATGCCAGGTGAGATGATGCCAGCATACCGACCAGACCAGTGGAGAGACCTGCCACTTATGGGGACTGTGTTAAGCTGGAGGCATTAACACAGCATTTGAAACTGGATCCATCAGTTAGGGCACAGAGGATGTTACTCTTACCAAAACCATCAATGAAAGAGCAAACAAGAAACCTTGAATGACTGCCAATGTTCGGCAGCTACTGAAAGCCAGAATTGCTATATTCAGATCTGGCGACAAAGTGGCTCTCAGCATTGTGCAAGCTAATCTGTCTCAGGCAATCAAGAGAGCAAAACATCCCCTCGCCCAGAAGATCCGGGGGTGCGTTCCGAATACCAAGGGCATTCAGAGCATTTGTAGAGGCGTTCATACATCCACAGCACCTTGGAACCTCTCCAGTTTGCATTCTGCCCTAAGCGTTCCACTGGAGACTTATCACTGACCCACTAGGAAAAGAAAAACACTTGTGAGGGTGTTGTTCATCAATTTCAACTGACATTTTTTTCTTCACCTGAAGAGGCCACAATCAGTTTGCATTGGAAACAACACCTCAAGCATAATCTCACTCAGCACATGCGCACCACAGAGCTATGTTCTCAGCCCATTGCTCTTCACTCTGCTAACTCATGACTCCTTTGCAGAGTTCAGCATTAACCACTTCAAGCTTGCTTACAATATGACAATAGTGAGTCTCATAAACGATGATGAGACAGCAAACTGGCTGGTGCATGGTCAACAACTTATGTCTTAATGTGGACAAAGTGAAAGAGATTACTGTGAACTCCTCTTTAAGGAAATCATGCAGTGTTTACTTTCCACTCTCCATCAATGGTTCCACTTTTGAGATGGCCTGCAGCACCAAATTCCCGGGTGTCCACATATCAACACACACCTCCTCCTTAGTTAAGAAAGCACAAAAGCACTTTCTATGGAAGCTGCACCACAGTCTGGTTTGGGAACTGCACTACCTCTGATCACAACACCTTGCAGTAGATTTTGAGAGCAGCTAAGAAAGTCATTGGTATGATTCTGCCCTCCCTGCAGGATGCCTGCCAATACAGCATGCGGTATTGTTGAGGACAAAACTCACACCTTACACAGTTTGGCATCTCTTTTGCCATCAAGTAGGTGGTATCGCAGCATCTGCACCTCCAGACACTGCAAAAGCTTCATGCCACAAAAGGTCAGACATCTCAACACACATGGTTTCTGCTGCTGTAATGCACTTATTCATATAATTTCACTCACTTTTGTTTACACACTTCACTCTGGACCGTGAACTGCACATGCACTTTTACCTTTATCTGTCTCACTATGTACTGATAAAGAGTCCTGAACTTGAACATTTTGCCAATCACATGCTACCAAATAACTGTACAGGAGTTATACCTCATACCAGTACACTATTGCTAAATGACAGTTCTTGTGCAATGTGCTGTGAATGCACAATATGTTGCTAATGTCCTTCCAATGTGTAATGTCGTACATTATAAACTCCAAATGGCAGATCATATTCCTCTAACTCCTCTATACATGTTAAAATGACTGATTTTCATGTGCAGTTTCCTTACATGCAACATATTATTTCACTCTGTTTATACTGTTATGTGCAATACCCTGCTAACCAGCTTGGCACGGCTCACTAAATGTTTACAAGGTTGCAATTTAAAAAAGCTTCTTTTGTATAACATTTACCAACAAAGTGCAACTGGACTTCTATGTCTAATGTCCACTATCTGCATTTTAGACAGGTATTGGTATCGTTATATGTGCACTGTGATCATGGAGGAAAGTTGTTTCATCTCACTATGCACTTGTTGTACACAGTACACAGACTGTTCATTACAATAAAGCGAACACTGAAGCTTGAACTTACTGTTTTTGGTTCTCAACTCATTTTGTTTATTTTTGGATCATGTGTTGTGTCTTGCCCTTCTGCTACTGCACCTGCACTATCTGGATTGTATTAAGAATTATGAGTCTAGATCATCTCTGTTATCACGGTTTGTCACTGATTAAACTTTTGCTTTTGAATACCAACCCTTTTCATCACCCCACTCTTAAGTGCAAATGAGTCCCCTCCCATCCCATTATTACATGAAGACTGGACAATGCACACTGTATGGCACCAAAGGGAACCAAAACAAAGAGCCAAACAGGCCACAAACATTTTTAAATTTCAAAGGTATCACACATAGCAAAATTAGACATAGTGCAAGATGGACATGTTGAAATTAAATTGCATTTACATTTACATTTTTTACATAGGCAACTCGTTTACATTTACATTGGCAACTTAAAAGTTTTGTGTATCACAGGCAAATCTGGTGTAAGTCGTCTTTCCCAAGAACCATCTGTCATGCAATACCACTCTTTACAGTCGTTTTGTTTACATGACAGGGACAAGTGATCACAAAAACAGAGCATCACACAACTACTCTAAATGTAGGCAATACAGAACTAAAGGGAGTGCAAAAGTGCAAAAATGCAGTAGTACAACAGTTTACAGGACAAGACAATATACAGTGCAGTCGACAAGAGAAGTAACAGTATGAGTGTGGGTAATTATATTATTATGACACTGTATTCTACCAGTAGTAATTAATTGTGCCAAAAACACAAAGGAATACAAAGACTGAGATAGACAGCTATAAAAAATGTGCAAAAAAGCAAGTAGCAGCAACCTAATTAGAAAACAAATGTACAATATATAAATAAATGCAGGGAATTTACAGTGGCAGTTGAGGAATAAGTTTTCTTTCTTTATAGCAGAATATTTTAGTGCATGTACACGGTGTGACTGAGATAAAGGAAGCAGTTTAGTTAGGGGTGTGTGTGTGTGTGTGTGTGTGTGTGTGATGTACAATTTGTTATTCAGTTCTGATTTAGGAGTCTGATGGCCTGAGGGAAGAAACTGTTCCCTATCCTAGTAGTGACGGCCTGGATGCTGTGAAACACTCTGCCAGATGGAAGGAGGGAAAAGAGGGTGTGTGTAGGGTGTGTGAGGTCATCCACAATGCTGGTGGCTTTGTGGATGCAGCGTGTGGTGTAAATGTCTGCAACAGATGTGAGAGAGACCCTGATGATCTTCTCAGCAGTCCTTACTATCCTCTGTAGGGTATTTTGATGTGATGCATTACAATTTCCATGGAGAATGTTCTCTATAGCCCCTCTGTAGAATGTTGTGAGGATTTCAGAGGCCAGGTGCACTCTCCTCATTCTCCACAGGAGGTGATGGAGCTGGTGTTGAGGGTTCAAGGTTCTCCCTGATGAGAGCACCATAGATACTCAGTCTCCACTGAGGAGTTGTTGGTGTTCAGTGAAGAGTGATCATGTCCTTTTCAGAAAGGGCTTGGTATGTCTGATGAGTGGTCTGTATGCTGGGATCAGCATTACTGAAACGTAGTCTGAATAGCCAAGATGGGGGTGGGGGTCTGCAGTTCCAATGTTTGTCTAGAAACAGTCTGGCGCATTCGCACCTCATCCTAAAGTCCTCATACTAATGGAATTTAGGGAGAACTCAGACATTTGGATGACTCATCATCAATAAATAGTCGCTGTGAGTTCTGGAGCTCACTGATGACTCTGTAAAGTTTGGCCAGTGCATTGTCAGTATTAGCACTGGGTGAGATGTACACCACAACCATGAGCACAGTGGTGAATTCTTGCAGTACATAAAACTGTCATGAACTCCGGCAACGGGGAACAGTAACTAGAGACCTGCACAGCATTCTTACACCAGTCAGTGTTGATGTAAACACAAAAACTCCTGTGTGTTTCTCATATTGGGTAGTTCACAGCAGTTTGATGTAGTTCAGTTTCTGGTCCAGGTAGTAAATATCGGTGAGTAGAATGGATGGGATAGCTGGCCAGCCAGCATTAACTTTTTGCCTAGCATGGACTCCTGCCTGCTTACAGCTTCTCTGCTTCCTCTCACACCACTTGCAATGTCTTATGGCCAGATCAGCAGCGTCAAGTGATGTAATGGTCTAAAGGCCTGGTCCTTTTAACAAACCAAGGATGTGAAGCTTTTCCAGCAGTCCACCCTTAAGGTAAGTTTCTTATTTGTATCATAACTGAAGGAGGGTCAAGCAGTGTCTTATCTACCAGCTGTTCTGATACATATGTGAGCAAAGCTATGAAAGTGTGAAAGTCGACTGAGGCTGCTGCGACTTAGTGCACTGCCATTTTGATTTCTGGTATTGCAATACATTAATGTGAAATAAGTTTGGCATGTCATTTTTAACTCCAAGAACCACAAAATACCCTTCCATAATATAATAAAACCTCTTATTTACAAAACACTAACTTTATAGGACACGGAAAAAATGAAACATTCACATGATGTAAAGGACAGATGGCCTTTTCAAATGGTGAAGATTTTTTTTTTTTTATCAAAAGAAGGATGGTTGCAGCATCTATTAGCTTCACAGTGGACAGCCTTTGGCTGTACTCAAAAAAAACAAGCATTCATTCTGGGAAGCAGGCATGTAAATGAAAGGCAATTAAAGGAGGTAGTATCTTTAGCCAAATGGGCTGAGACTATCGGCAATGTACTATTATCATTCCGGAGACAGGTGCACCACAACAGACTGGACCAGCAGGAATCCTAGAAGTACAATCCGACACACACACACACACACACACACACTCACACACACACACACAGAAAAACACACATACACAAACTCTTCATCATCCATCTCTACACACCCACTTAAGAAGTCAATAAACCATCAGAGTTTGCTATAAGCACAGTTGGTTTGTCTCAAAATACTGCCATTAGTATCAGGGTCTGCATCCTCAGAACTCAGATAACTCAGTGATAATACTTATCCTTATTATCCACTACAGAGAACACACTTTAACTACCTCGTTTGAAAGCACAATTACTGATAATTTGCTGAATTGAACATATAGGGGAAACTAAATCATGAAATTTGGTCTTTGCAAAGAAAATCATTCTTTAATTATTTCTAATATGTTAAATTCAGAAAATAAACAGAAATTGCACTGGAATTTGCAGAAGAACTACACATTTACACAATGTAACTGCAAAATGAAACACAATGTTTGCAGGGAGATCTCCATTGCTTTTCACAGCACTCAGAAAGTAAAACCACAGCCAGTGGGATAGCCATTCAACTCAGTGGTGGTGGCGAGTCAATGATGATGTCATTAGAAAGCCTAACCTTGGCCACATTTACAGAGCCGGTGAAAGCGCAGGCTCAGCACGGTGCTGACAGCCATCAATTGCAACAGAGCTGATGAAAGGCGAGAGGCTGAGCATGCAGAGCCTGAGCCGTCTCGACATTTCTGACACAAATTCCCTCAGTCAGGCCCCCTGCACCACCGTCCAGCCCTGTCATCTTAGACCAGCCAACACAGCAAACACAAATGTGGCTAAACGTATCGTCTTTCTCCCTCTAGGCCTGGCGTATGAGGAGAGAGTGGACTGTGAAAGTACAGATAAACAACAAGTCTGTTTATCTAAAGTGTATGTGATGTAAGAATAGGTCTGTGCTGTTTAACCCTTACAAGCAGAGGCAAAATGCCTTTTATTTCCTTTAATCAACTTATCTCCTATTGTAATGTTTAAATGCTGTCACCCAATTTATTTTGAAAGATAAGAACACAGCCCAACAAGGCTGAAGATTAAAGGACTATAACCATATTGTTGCCCCCATCTCTACTTGCAATGTTTGTGTGGGTATCCCAAATTCATATGACTATTTTCCAAATTAGTCTTTATCCCTTTGATTAAAGTGGACTGTTTTTATATGTACCTGACATGTAAATTACCTTTGTTTTGATTCAGTGTCCTGTGATGTGCCTCAAGCAGTCCTGGCTGATTATTTTTTAAAACTTCTTCTCATAACTTTGGTATGAATGGGCAGAGCTGAATAAGTAGATACACGTAAAAATGTGTTTGCACATATAAATTCAAAAAAGGCCGTTTTTCCATCTGTTTATACATCTTAATTACAGTTCTGTTGGTCACATGCCCATTGATGTTGTTTTTGGTGGTGGACAGAGGTCCTTCTGGGTATGGAACTACATAGCAATGGTGTGGCATGGTGTGTTCAGACACCTTTCTATCATAACCAGCATTAACTTTTTCAGTTTGGGTTACAGTAGCTCATCTGTGGGATCGGACCCAATGCGCTAGCCTTTGCTCCCCATGCGCATCTAGGATCCCTGGACGCCCATGACCCTGTTGCTGGTTCACTGGTTGTCCTTTCTTGGACCATCTCTAGAAGGTGCTAATCTAGGTACTAATGGCAGGTCTCTGTAGAAACACCCTGCAGAGACCTGCCATTTTGCAGATGCTCTGACCCACCTTTCATCACAATATGCTCCTTGTTAGCATAGCCTTACACTTTTCCTGCTTCCAACACACCAACCTCAAGAACAGACTGCTCACTTGCCAGCTGCCTAATATCTCCCATCCTTTCAAGTGCTACTGTAATAAGATCATCAATGTTATTCATGTCACCTGTCAGTGTTTTCAATTTTGTGGCTGATTGATGTGAATACTATATCTTAGCAAATACTAATATCTTAGTATCTTATCTAGTATACTAGTATCCTATCACTGCCTAGGCCCAACTGGTGGGAAAGGAGATGTGGGGAGCAGGCAAAGAAATGTGTATACTCTAATACTCTCAAAAAATGCAACACTAGCAAACTGCTGGAAGAGAAACTCTCTTAGGTAAGAAAATATTGTCCATCAGTGTCACTGCTGACAAGCAAGTTCAGGCTAGAATACAAGTCAGGGAATAAAGCCCCTGAAATAATAAAAAAAGTGTTAAATTCCCACAGAATATAAATTTAACCACACATACTATTGAGCAAAATCTTCTCAGTCTTGGTCCTGAAGTTTCTTTAACTTACAAAAACTTCTGAAAGGCAATGTAACTGCTGGTTATGTCAAATTTAGTCACAGTAATTCAAGCGGCAGAGTAATATTTAACTTTTGGAATAGCTCCATAGTACCTTTAAAATATTAACCATAATGCTCCATGAATTGCCTCTCTTACTGACCATGTTCACAAAGGGCATATTTATATATATATGCATAGCATCTTGATCCAGTTGGAAAGCACTTTGGTGTATGTGAGTTATTTATTAAGAGAGAGTATGGCTGAGTATATTTATATATTATTATTATACATTTCAGCACAACATTTTTTGCAGTACATGATGGATATTCACAGAGCATATTTTATTCTACTAGTATCACTAGTGTTACATCCCAGGACAGTGGTCCCTACAGGCCACCCTTGTTTCTAGACACCAGGTTTTGGGGTTTATTAGCTACAGCAGACCGGTAGTTATGTTTAAGTGATGATTGAGTTCTGTTGGTTCAGGTGTTTTGTGTTTGAGTGTTTAAGTCAGTTTGAGTGTTTGAGTCTCTGTTTATCACTAGTCCTGTCTCTGGTTTTGTTTATGTTTGGGCCCTCATGCCTGTTTGGTTTTGTAAATAAAAGTTAAGTAAAAGCATGGGAGTCTGCGTCTGCGCCTCCCTTCACTGCCTGGAGACAGGCCGGCGACATGACAACTAGCCTGTCTTTCACTTTTTTAAGCTGCTTATATTTACAAGCACTGAAAAAAAAACAATAAACAGATTTGCTACTATTATATCAGTTATAATTTGTTCACAAATCATAGAAAAAACAATTAATGTAATTGTTACTGAGTATAATAAAAATGCATTCAAGTGCTGTGATGAATTTTTGTAATAATACCTGCCCTAAACAGAGGACATAGTGCTTTTGAATAAGTGATATATATTTTTACACAAGTTAAAATGCTATAGTGTGCAAAGATCAGAATATGAAACAACAGCATAAGGCTGTGAAAGACTAAAACCACTTCTGCATTAGGTTGAAATCACCCTTCTACAACCTGCAATGTGTCTACTGGGGCATGAAACATGACCCCTCTGATCTCTTAGTTGTTTATCTTAGTTTTAAAACCACTGGCATTGAACGGATGGGCCCAGTGACACACAGTCATCTTTTTATGAGTTTCCAAATTTCCAAAATGCTATATAAATATCTGTATAACCAGTAAAAAAGATATTGCTAAATGCATTCTGCAATAATACAATTGAAACTAGCTTGTCTCTGATGGTGTCTGCCTGTGCAGGAACAACCTTTAACAGTGAAAATGGAAATACTGAGGCTGTGTCTGATTATATATTTGCCTGCGGGCAAGTAAGAATTTAGGCACAAAGCATGTCTCAGAAGTGATCTGAAAAGCTTTTGTTATGATAGCTGCCTAAAATTCCAGAGCATCTTTAGAAACCTGTCTCAAGCAGTGTCTCTGACCTTTCCCATAGGCCAGACTTACAAGATGGTCTGTGATGTTTTTGAAAGGATCTTTCCCTCCAAAAGAACAGTGAAATATGCTAGGAGGATCAGCATCTGATAACACATTTAAGATAAGAACAAAGATAATAAACATCATAGACTCTCTTGTTATGTAAATGATGTCTGAAAGATCTTGCATGGGCCTACTGAAGATGAATCCCACAACCTCACTGTCTTCCAAAAAGTTTGATACAATTGGTCCTACCATACAGCATATCAAGCCAATAGAGTTCTCAAGTATAGGTGACAGCAAATTCATATCTCAATAAACCATGCCTGGAGGGAGGTCTTGTCTTCTGTTCAGGCATTTAAAAGAAGACTCTCTACAGCTACACTGGAGAAGCACTATCAATCCCCTCTGTTTCGTTTCACAGCCTGCCAAGCACAGGCAGCCATGTGTGCTGCACACACGCTCAATGTATTATTTCTTCTCATATCTAAAAAGTGAGGTTTACCCTCATGTCAGCTCCGTGAGGATTTGATAAAAGAGGAAAAACCGAGAGACTCAAAGAAGTGATAAAATGAGTGTTAGCCTCTTACAAGGAAGCTTATCTAAATCAGCAATGCATGACAAAAGCTTCAGACAGGTACAATGCACACTGTAATCATTACATGCCAAAGCAACATGCAGTGGGGTTTAAATTTAGAATTCTGGACAAAAGTGTTTCTATGTCATGCATATATTACGAGGAACAACCTTCCAGCCTAAAAAGCTTCAAACTCTAGTCCCAGCATCTTCATTTTTTATGAGAATTCAGAGGATAAATAGCAGACATTGTGAATTCACAGAATGTAGCAAGATGGAAAGGTTCACATTCTTTCTATGTGAGTTTTGTGAGATTGAGACAAGAAATATTACTGCTGAGCAGTAGTGATCCAAGACATTGCTCATCCAAACACAAAAACATGTTTTCTTTTGTTTCTGGTGACCAGAAAAGTATGATCGTTTTTATTGCACTGACAGTTACATCTAATGTTGTATGTACAAATGGCCGATATGGCCAAAAAAGTTATCACAAGAAAAAAATTCAGATCTGTCCTTACTGAAAGTGGGGAGTTTTTCCTTGCCACTGTCGCCGTCACCCTTGGCTTGCTCATCAGAGACTTTTCACACACACTTATAATTTTCTCTCATTTGTGAAGCAGCTTTGTGACAATGACCATTGTTAAAAGCGCTATATAAATAAAATTGAATT
>JBBPCY010000032.1:21534940-21579628 GCA_037974405.1 Brachyalestes nurse | reverse complement strand
TTTGTTTTGTTTATTTGTCGTGTTGACTGTTAATGTTACAGAGAACTTTTAATAAAAGTTGCTCAGTGTTGCACACCGTGTTCCTCCGCTGCGTGTGTGATGACGTCATCAAACGACTAGTCGACTCGACTTCGACTTTGCTGACCTAGTGGACTTGAAAAAATCAGGAGTCGTTAATGCCCTAATACATATATATATATATATAGTCTAACTGTTCTAACTAAACCAGTCTGATATTGTCCCCAATAATGTTTTTTGTCTTCCTTTCATACAATATATAATTCGTTACAGTGTATGTCTAGGGAAAAGACAATTCAGACTTTATTTATTTATTAATTTATTCTGCTCTCACTAATTTTAATGTGACCTTTGAAGCTGGACAGAAGAACAGTGAGAGGTGTATTTGTGCCTGTAGGGGGAAAGGAGACTTAGAGACAGAAAGGGAGAGACCGAGACAGGGAGAGAGAGAGTCAGAGTCTAAAGGGCCTATATTCTACATTTACATTGTATTTTATTTTTTCCCCCCCTCACATCCACAAATCATGTTTCTGAAGGTTTATGTACCAAAACCAGTAATGTTTCATTTTATGCACCCATTCTTTTACACGACTGACCTTTCTTTACCCCTGTTTTCATTTACAGGCTGCTTTTATCACTGTGCTTTTAAGACTGATACATGGTTTATTCTGACCTTATTATACCTTTATTGTGAGTGAGTGAATAAGATAAACTGCTATAGGCTCAACAGGCCGATATATGTAAAGAAATTGGTTCTTGTGACATCACTGGAATATTGTTCATTTTGAAACCTTTACACTTTGCTCTTCTATTTTAAGAAAGCAAAGATGATTTTCCATGATAGAGACCCTTAAAAAACGGAATAATTACAATATGAATGTATTGCCACTGCATTGCTACTATGCATTGTGATTACTGTTTAGTTTGAGTATTTTACAAGTTTTGATATGACCTGCAAACCATTATCCTTGTAGTAGACCACACTAGCAAAGCCAGCCAATTCTTATAAATCTGTGATTCAGCTCTGTGAAGCCAAGGACCACTGTGTTCAATATTTAACATCACTTTTTGGACCTCTGACATTAAATTCCATGAATATTTCATGAGACTTTAGTTCTGCATATTTCCATGCCAGCTGCTGTTGTTGGTTAATTTTTAAACATTTCTCTAGTCTTAGAAGACTGTTTATATTTAGTAGGATATTGGTTCTCCCCATAAAATGGAGCCAGCACTAAAGAGCATAAAGTGGGCACACTTGACTCATCTGTTGACCGCCATGTCTTTCTCATTAAAGTAAACCACACTGCTTTCAGCTACTAAGGCAGGAAAGCTAACAGCATTGACAACAACAAAAAAAGAAAAAAGAAAAAAATAATCAGTTCAATAACACAGGACAAAACGAATGAACCCCAAATAATGCCCAGCGCTGATTTTAAGAGAAAAAACTGGAAGGGCCTTGAATGAGGATTTTATGTCAGCTTAATGCCCTGCTGGAAGGGGGGATGTGCTTATCACAGACGTATACACCTGTAGGGACAGCTCAGAAATGTGACAGCTCGATTATACACAAAATATGAACCCCAATTGATATCCTGGCCTGGCTGTAAAAAAAAATCTGTAAAAATTCTGCTAATAAAGCAAAAAGTACACTTTGCTGTTTGTTATCTTTTGTAAATGACTCACATAACTGTTGACAGTTTCATGTCCTTATATTACATACTATCCTTTACCACACAATATAAATGAACTAAATAACGTGTTCTTTGCATAGGAGAACCACATTTAGACAACAAAAATATCAATAGGACTAAATAAAGAACACTTTAATTAGAAACATAATATAATGGCTCAAAGAAGAATCCATGAATTGGTCCAGAGCCTTTAAATTATGTGATTATTCTTCAAACCATTGAAAGTAAAACATATAAAATACTATCTTTTAGCATTATATAATACCACATTATAACACAAAATGCATTTTAAATTGAAAAAATAAGAAAAATAAAAAACAAGAACAAAAAAATAAAAATAAAATCTGGAAAGCTTCACCCCCTGCACCCCCGTATGCATAGTTAGGTTTTTTCCTGTTCAGTTAGTAATCCATTCATTTATTTTTATTTTTTTTACTTATTAATTTAGTATTTAATGAATAAGACTGAATTATATTTAATTAAAATCAGTATTGGTGAAGTTTTATATGCAAACTTGTAAAATACTTTTGGAAACAAATACAAGCTGCAATGCAAGACAACAGGGAAAGTATTGATCAATACACTGCTTCTGATCAACGGATCAAAGAGCTGTATACACAAGCAATACACCGGATACTAACAAATGTTTTAGCATTGGAATCATTCCATTATTCCAAACTGGATAAGATGAGAAGTGGTACCATTCTTCTACTATTAAAAGAACAATGCTGTGATTTCTTCCAAAATCACACTAATAATAATAACAATAATAACAACTTACTCCAAAACACTGCTGTAACAGATTCTGAACATTAATAGAAGCTAACTCAGTACAAAATCTACCACTGACTACCTCTAGGTGTTAATGTTCATGAATGCAAAAGCCTGAAGTACGTCTATACTCACCACACAGAGCAACACAAGCATCCTTTAAGTTCCATAAACCAGAATGGAAGACTACTAATAGCCAGACTTACTGGAGGCTGCTGGGCCATGTACCCTTACAGTCTTCAAAAGTCTCTGGAGACCCATTACAGTGATTGCTTCAAACTTTAAACTTAAAATCCCGGGATATGCAATTTAAATAGACACTCAGAACCACAGATGAATAACATATTTATCAAAATCCCTCTGGGCTACCTCTACATGGTCATGAAGACAAAACACAAAACAATCAACTATCAACCTTTTCTGTGAGAACCTCTATATGTGAGATATTTGAAGATTTGAAGAAGGTTTTGTTATAATATATTTTACATTACACATCTTAAAAGCATTATAAAGTAAGAGTCATATACATATAAGTATGTGTTTGACAGATGCCCTTACCTATATCAACTTATTCATGTAACAGACAAAAGTTAATGTAGAGACCGGAGTCTTGCCCAAGGACTAGTATGCTTCCCCATATGGGGATGTTCACACTGAAGCCGCGGTGAGAGCATAAGTATTACAAACTAGCCTACACCAAACACTGTATATTCCATTATTTATACTCTCCTGCAACTGAAAATGTGTACAATAGCTCAGTTCTATACAGACTTATCAGATTAGTTTACTCTGTTACTACTATGTGACAGCAACAAGTTTAGTTTCCAGTGCAAATTTGAGGATCTAAGGATTTCACTAGCAGACAGTCAATAAAATGAACTAAGACTTAGGGGTAGTGCATGATTCAATTTTATTACGTTTGCTTATAGGAATGTATTGAATCCAATTTTGAATGGGCCTTTTATGAGATTTTCAAGACCAGGAGATAAGCATGAGCAATTTTCTTGTTGATAAATTAATGTAATAATAACAACAACAACAACAATAATACCAATAGCTATAATTGCAACAACAACAATAATAATAATAATAATAATAATAATAATCTCTAACTCTGTCAGTACGCTTGCTTCACTCTTCCAGCCAATCTGCTTCTCAAATGCCGTTCACAATTCTTGCAATAAATTACAACACAATGTCCTTTCCTGACAATGCTTTTTCTTAACAAAACTAATCTAGATACAAATAAGTCTGCTTTTTCTCTAATTACTGTCTACGGGCCACCAGGGCCTCATGCAGAGTTCTTGCGAGAATTTACTTGTTTCAACGTCAAAGTGCTAGCAAACCAAGCACTGACAGAGTAATTACTGTTTTTAAAATCCACTTTGAATATGAACACAATCCACTGAAATCTGCATTTGCTTCAATTCTAGACACACTAGGCTTTCCTCAGAATGTAACAGGGTCTACTCACTACTGCTTTACACTCTTGATTTAATCCTGAACCTTGGTGTTAATGTGAAGATGTACCTATTCTTCCACAGAACACAGGAATCTCAGATCATTACATCATTACATTTCAGCTTCATCTTCCATCCCCTTGCTTTCGTATCAGTCATGCAATAACATCCCAGAAAACCTCCCAGATTTTTTAACCTCAGCTGGCTCTCTGTCTGGCCCAGCAGACTTAGAAAGCCTAATTGAATGCTTAGATCTCTTCAATCAACTCTTGATAGCATCGCACCTTTAAGACATAACAGAATCAGACGGAAAAAATTGCTCCTTGGGATAACAATCAAACACGAGCCTTAAAGCAAAATGTTCAAAATTTAGAGCG
Organism: Brachyalestes nurse; assembly: GCA_037974405.1. Classification (NCBI taxonomy): domain Eukaryota; kingdom Metazoa; phylum Chordata; class Actinopteri; order Characiformes; family Alestidae; genus Brachyalestes; species Brachyalestes nurse. The sequence goes on along the minus strand of JBBPCY010000032.1, from coordinate 21,575,311 downwards.
TAAAAGGTGTTTAATCAAGCTGAAATCTTTTTACTCCGTCTGGAAGGAGAACCTCAGAAACTACAGCGGAGCACTTACTGCAGCGTGCTCGCACTGAATAAAAAAAAAAACTAATCCTAGATACCTGCAGACTTTTTAACAATAAAATCAAAGCCATTAGACAACAGATTCAAACAAGAAGTCTTACTCCACCACATCTGCTGCCTGGTATAGTCAATGCTGATACAGATCAAAATATAGCTGCAGCAGAGAGGCTGGGATCCTGTAACCCAGTTCATCAGGCTGAACTCACTACAGCTATACTCTCATCAAGATCTTCTACCTGCACACTCCATTAAGTTCTTACAAGTCTTTCCATGAATAATCAGGCTTCTTTTAGCAATACCAAACTCCTTGTTTAGTAGTTGTTATTTTTTTTTTAATCAAAAGCCTTTATTAAGCCTCGGTTAAAGAAACCAAATCCATGTGAGCTTTCAAATTACATACCTATTTCAAATCTACCATTTTCATATAAGATTTTAGAAAATGTTGTGCCCAAACAGTGATATCCACTTACTTAAGAAGCGCAGCCCCATCACAGCACAGAAACAGCCCTAGTAGAATAGTAAAGGATCTTTGCATCTTTCCTGGTTTTGCTCAACATTAGTGTAGCATTTGACACCACAGACATCTCTGTCAGACAGACTAGAGAATCTGGTTGGGGTCACAGGAACAGCCTTATTCTGGTTTAGATTATACCTGACCGACAGCTATCAATTTGTAAGTGTGAATGGGGAGTCATCAGCACACACCAAAGTAAAATATGGAGTCTGGTAAGGTTCTGTCTTAGGACCTGTTTTATTTATATTGTTTCTGCTGCCATTGGGTACAGTTATATGTACCATTACTAAAAAAGCTTTTCTTCAAATATCAAATATTGCTGAGCTAAATTTTCATGACATAGAAAAATTAATTCATGCCTTTATTACCTCCAGGCTTGGCTACTGCTCCAACAAGACCCAAAATCCACCTCAGCTAGTCCAGATCATAGCCGCTAGATTCCTCACTAGAACCAGGAAATTCGACCACACAGTTCGATATTATTAAGCCTACTTTGGCTTCTGATCAAATTCTGTATTGATCACATACTTCTACTATTGACATCTAAAGCGTTGAATGGCCTCACCCCAAATACCAAAAACTTGCTGCAAAACTCCATGCTCACTTAGATCTGAAGGTGCTGGCTCTCTATTAGTCCCCAGTATTCTAAGAGCTACAGCTCTCAAGGGGAAGAACCTTACAGTCTCAGTTTTTAAGTCTAGGCTGAAAGTCTACTTGTTTAGTCAGGCTTTCTGTAATTACCTTTTTCCAACTAGATGAAGAATGTAGAGCTAGGAAGTTATGGGCTTGCTGGTCAGGTTGTCTCACCTCTCCACATGTTCAATTGAGTGTTGACGGTGGAGATGGGAGGCACAAGTATCTCGGGGCGCTCTTGTGTCTATGAAACCCTTCGACTCTGAACTTTCTATCAAGGCTATTTCCAGGAATGCCGAAATCTTGACTTGCACCGTTTGCAATTACAGTTTATACCCTGTAAACTTTGACAGAACTCACTTTGTATTCTATTTGTCTTTCATCCTTTCCAGCTTTTCTGTGCTCCTATATTCCCCAGTCCAAGGGCAATTTCTGTTCAAAGCTCAAGCGGAGATTGATGTTCCTGTCGATTGGAGACTCTTAAACTACTCCTGACTCAGACTCCAACAAGAACTACTACCACTGACTCTTAACTATACCTGCTCTGTTCGCCATAGACTGCCAACTGTTTAGCAGCGATGAGGTCTGTAAACAAAGGGCTCATTGTTAGCCATCTCCTTAGGGACATCTCTTTTCTCTCCCTCACTCTCTGGGTGGACCAGAGGAGGATGGGTTCCCCTTTTGGTTCCTCCTGAGGTTTCTTCCTCCAGCTTTAGGGAGTTTTTCCTTGCCTCTGTTGCCTTTGTCTTTTTCAAGACAACGCCTTTGTAAATTTGCTTTTCCCCTAGGTTTTGTGGGGTTTTTTGTGTGTATGTGTGTTGGGGGGATGCAGTTGTTATGATTGCGAATTTATTACAATTGCTGCCCGATCAGTGTTTAATAACAGTGCGACTAAATCAAAACTCCAGTCTTAAACTACTCTATAGAAGTGCTCTAAGCAGAGGCTAGAAATATTATAGTGTTTTCTAGCACAGACCTCATATGTCCGTTACGTGTCTCAGCTGCAGCTGTAGATGGAGGTTAAAAAAGGTTGTTGTAGGTTTCCATCTAAGGATCATTACAGAAATACATTTTGAACTTTTGTCAATGATGATAATATACATGGCAGATACTGGGGAGAGTAACCTAGAACCAAACTTGGGGAGAAGTACTTACAGCAGTTAAATAATTACATTTTTAAAAACAACTTGAGAAGAATAAAAACACCAAGTCAGTACTGAGTAGCTTAATGAACCACACCAGAACATCCTAGTATGTCCAGCATCTGAGATCCTGAAACTGAGATCAGCATTCTTTGTCGATTAGTCTCGATAAGTCTCGAATGCTAGATGGGAAACCAACTGCACAGCAGTACAGATGATGTCAACAGTATCGCAAAATGTAAATAAGCTCAAAGGAAACAGTAATTATATATTATTAGCAAAAAACTTAAATAAATCCCTCGCCTCACAGTTCAGTTCAATACAATTTGTCATTATATGTGTATGGGCGGTACAGTATAACAAAACATGTTTGGGCTTCTCATCTGGTACATAAATGAGACAAGAACAGCAGATGTGTATTTTATGTTATACAGCGGACAGTGAGTACAAGAATGACAGTAAATATACAAATATACTTGAGTAAATGATTTATGAAAATACTATAACTACATCAGCATTTTGCTTTAGTACGTGTTGCTGAGTAAATGTAAAGAGTTATTACAGTTAACCCGCCTCTTATTACCCGCCTCTTATTAGCCACTGGTAGCCTAGTGGTTAGGGCATACTCTTGAGGTACTCTTGAGCAAGGTACTGTCCCCACACACTGCTCCCTGGGTGCTGTGTTCCTGGCTGCCCACTGCTTTATTTGGTGAATGGTTCAAATGCAGAGGAAGAATTTCGCGCTGTTCACATTGTGTGCTGTAGTGTGTTCATGTATGACAGAATGGTCACTTTCTCTTTACATATATATTGCAATCCTTTTTGTCTTTATTTGTTTATGGACACAAAAAAAAAAAAGTCACCCAGAAAAGCTGAAACAGCAGCAACACTGGAAAAATATAGCTCTTTCTGTAATTGAATCACTTCTCACTTTCCAAATTAAATAAGCTTGGACAACCCTGTTACATCATTACACCTCAAGCACAATGTAAGATGGTTTGCCAAAAAGTCTGTGTATAAATATGGGATAACTTCCTTAGCCATTGCATCACCATTTCTTTTAGTTTCCTGCATATGTAGTTAAGCATGCGAATAAATGAAAAGGTATATTTGATGTATTTGATACATTTGTGATATTTAGTGAATGAACTGATTCATTTTTTTAATGCTTGATGGACAAATGATTTAAAATCCTTTTTAACTCAAGCTAATGGTCATTTTAACCACTTCACATTGTACACTGTTTCAAAAGATTTTCCAGAGCCCTTGCAAACCACCCCCCACCCCCTTTTTTGTGGCACTCTGCCTTGTTTTGCCCCTTTCTGTCTTTGTTTTCATCTGACCTTTCCTTTTAGTTCTCAGCTCCACCTTAGTCCTGCCCCTTTGACCAATGTATTCACCTGTGTCTCCTCCATATCTCTGCCACTTACTAGGTGTTCCCTATTCTGACCCAGCATACATGCCCCTGTCTGTGTGTTTGTTCTTTGTTGGTCCAAAGTGACCCTCGGGTATTGTTTTGAGTCAGTTAAGGTTTCCATTGTAAGGTTCGTAGCAGATTTTCAGCATTTGATCTTTATTGATAAAGCTTTCCTTTGTCCACACTGAGCACCTTACAGATTTGCTGATGATCTCTTTTTGTGTGGGAAACCCACCCCCCCCCCCCCCACCAAGGGTGGCCTGTACCTACTTACAATGTGCAAGTAATAAAAAAATGAACATTGGTGTGTGTGAAGGATGCATCTGAATGCAGCTGTCATAAATGATGCACATTTGGGTGAAAAACTGGCATCAGTTGTAAATGGAAGCTAGCTGGTTTGGTGTGTTGTTAATACACTGGACAGGTCTGTAAGAACCCATTAAAGACTTGGTTAACGCAGCTCGTCTTCCCACTGACCACCCCAATAACCCCTCAAACCTCAGCAGTAAATATGATCATACAAAATAACCTTTTTTTTGGCTTGGTCTTAACGTGAAAATCCACATAAGAATCCACATCACTACACCTCCTTCCCCTCTCCACTGTGAGCTTGTTACAAGTAAATTCTTAGAAAAAGTTATTACAAATCATGTAGGTCCTTTGCCAAATATAAAACATGTCGCCTAGTATTTGCTAATGTTACTGTGTACTGCTGCTTAGTTTAATAAAGGTATTCAAATGCGGAGCCTTACAGCCAAAGCTATTGTGAAAGAGCTAATCTAGCATTTGATTGATGAAATATATTCACACCGATCAAGTCTCAAACTTTAACTATGAGTACCCCCAAATTGCTAGTGAACAACATTCACAAGGATCTCCAGAAGTGATGTCTGTCTAAAGCCATTCTATCTAAAAATGGTGTTAAATGAAGCAAGTAAAAGGATGAAGATGCGCTTCTTTTATTTAGCGTTTTTACACTTGCTCCTATCAGTGCAAACGTATATAGAGAATCCATGGGGAAAAAAATCACTTCACTTGTCTGAACACATTAATTGCCATGCGGAATTTATGTGCTTTTATTCACAGGTGGATTGCCTGCAGTAGGATTCAGTTTAACATGTATTTGTTAAAAGTATCGCTGTCACTTCCCTGAAGGGCTGTCACTCCTCATAGCCTACAGGCAGAACACACACGGTGCACAGAGCACATGCTTGTTTTATACAGACTGTAATTATTAGGATAAAGGTAGAACGAAAAGAAAAGTAAGATGAATATTTTTTAACAAACCACTGACATTCTGATTAAAAAATTTTTTACAATGTCACCTGTAAAATGGCACATACCTGCATTTGGATGATCGACCACTTCTAACCAAGATATGTACGTGTGTGCCAGGATCAGTTCATATATGAATCTATACAACCTTGTCACTGTTATTGTTATTTTTAAAATTAGAAATGTGATATTGTCTTTTATTAGCAACAAGCGTGTTTGCTGGCATTCAATTACCCTTCTTTACTGCAGGTAGTCTTTAGGATATTTAGGATATGGTTATGGTAAGTAAACACCTTAAATTAATTTAAGAGATCACATCACGATGCTTTAATGCATCAACTGCACTGTCTAAAAAAAGACCATTGACACTCACAGAAAGAGTCATTCCCCTAGTCCTTTGGAATGGGAGTAGTGTGGATGTGATACGGCTCTCTTGTCACACGGGGAGTTGCATGTCACCTGACTGATAGGTCTGATGCAATTCAAATGAGCAAGTGTGAGCAAGTGTGAGCTTGTGTACTGCTGAGATTAGACAGTTCAGAGGTCAGCAAGGGTAAGTGCTGTTATTTTAGACACAGCTGCTACACGTAGCTTACAATTCCCCTAGAGGCCCTCAAATGTGACAAGATACCTCGCATGCTTTTTTTCTCATTGGACCACTAAAGTGCTGTGATATAAATACCTTAACTCTGTTTTACTAATGGTGTGTACAAACCCTTTAACAAAATTTCGAATACCAGAACTTGATGGAGAGAAAACCAGACTGTTTTAAAATCAAACTGTTCAATGTCATTAGCAAAATTCAAAGGTAATTCATGCATAATTGCTACATACATATTGTTTCTAGCACTTTGACAGAAAAAGCATCACTAATCTTTCAAATAACAGATTGCACAAACTCAATACCAAGTTAATTGTTTACAAAGACTCTGCAAACAAATGAAGCTCTGCTATCTGAAGTACTAAGAGTACTTCAGATAAAAATATACTGACAATAGCGTGGCTTTCAGTTTACTCAAATTGTTGCCTCTGTTAAAAATCTTATCTGATTTATGGCAATTCATCAACAAGAAAGAGCTCATTTAGTTTATCCAGAATTTAAATTACTGAGGCACTCAGTAATTATTACTCACATTAGCATCTCTTCTCAACTTTCAGATGGAAGTTGTCAGGTTGAGCTGTCTGAAGCGGCAGTTTTTCAGTTATTCTCAAGACACAATCCTGTCTCCATTGCCTATCAGTGTCAGTAATTATTATGGCAATATCAGCTTGGCAATAAATGTAATCCCACGTGGATAGGGCCTTGGTATTACTGTGCTGATGCCCTTCAGTTTCACTTAACTTCTTTGTGCTTCTTTAACTTCATAGCCCAGTAAAGCAACAGGCTTTAATGCATACAATATATGTGCTCAAGTTTGCAAACACTTGTGCATCCAGTGCTTCATCCTAAATCTATAGTTTGCCCCCATTTTACTCTCAGTAATAAGCTCTTTTGTTCTGGTATGGCTCTACACTACATTGTTGTCAGTGCATTCAGGTACCAAGAAATTATGTCACATACTAAAGCTGGACAATTAGTTCTGGGCCATACGCACCACTCTGACTCATCCTAGTAAACCCAGTGCTGCTCTAAACTGCATTAGCCAACACTTGGCATTGGGCACAGTGATCCTAGGCTTGTCTCCACCTGTTCCAGAGCACCCCACTTTCTTTATTTGTGCATTTCATTATAAAGAGAATCTGATTTCTTTCTGTTGTCAAAAGACGGATGCATATGCATGCGCACACACACATACAAACATTCCCACATACAAATGACTTTTGACAGCACAATTTATTTGTCTTTAACAGGATTTGACCTGTACATGCACTGAGGTCACTAGTCTTTCTGTGACTAAAAGTGTAACAGTATTAATTTAATTTAGTTTAAGCCTTCAGCGGAGGAGTTTTTTTTAAACAGTTCTACCCATTGCTGTGCCAATTTTTCTGCTCGTGCACCAACGTTCCACACTAAAGTCTGACAATCTTTGTATTGTGAATATTTATCCGATTTGCTCCAGTCGCACCGTCTGATTGCAGAGCAGCTAAATATCTCCTCGCCTGTGAGACAATGTTCACCTTGATGTTGGTGTCACATGTTTGACTTTGATTCATCCGACAGGATGATTATGTTTGCTCTAAATAATCATGCTGTGCACATGCTGTGGTTGTTATGGTTACAGGTTCATAGTTGTTGTGAAAGGATTTGGGAGCTAGGATAAATACTCCATAGTTTATAAAGGCGTGTCACCAAAACAACAGTTTGACAGTGGCAGTATTACTATGCCACATGTCAATTATGATCAATAGCTGTGCAAAATCTACCTATTTTTTAAGTTGCATATGTATTTTTTTTTAGTTGCATATGCTCTTGAGTGTCCTGCATGGCGCTCGCTCTGTTGGTCAGATGGTGTGTCAGCTGTTCAGATGCAGCCCAAGTGTATTTTAGTGTAATTTAGTTACTGATGGACTGTCAGATATAAACAAAAAAAAACATATTTATAAGGCTCTAAGTGTCAAGATGATGGAATTTAAGCTGTGATCTTGAATTATCATTAACTTGCATTGCGGCAGATGCATGTTCAATGTCCCAAAACACACCAGTGCGACGGAAAATAGCCAGCAGACACCTGTGTGATATTACATGCTGAAGTGTTAATGGCCAATGTGAAATTGTCCATCGAGAAAACGAGGTACGCTTCTGGGAAAATTGACCACTGTCACAAGTTTGTGCACTTAAGGCCAATAGCTCTGTTTCAGACAATGGATCCAACGGTCCCAAAACCTTAGAAATAGTCGTCCACAGTGATATGTTTCAATAAATGTCTTTCTAGTCTTTATAATACTTAATAGGTGTATGTCATATGTTTCATTTACTTTGCTGGTAAGGTTATTTTTGATTGATGTTTAGATGTTTAGTTCTAATAGATGCTTTCCATTATTCAATGAAAGGATTATTTGAAAAATGTGTTTGTGTTTGGAATATCCAGGATGTGGATAATAAAAATTTTCCTAGTAATTAAACTCTCACATCAGGTTGAAAATAAAAAGGCCACAGGACAAGATGGTTTGGAGTCTGTTGTATGTCATAAACTCTAGATGTTTAAAGCACACATATGATCATATAAACCTAAGAGTTGATATTGTGAATCCTACGTAAAGCTTTATACAGTACATATAGCTGCCATTTCTCCTCTTTCTCCCAGCGTAGAGTAAATAACACTTTTACAAAGCATCCATCATTTCACAATTCAGGGAGTGTGGAATACAGAGACTAGATACAGTCTAGTCAAAAACTGCTTTTTTGTAACACATGCATGGAAAATCTTAGAGATGTGCTTCCAGAAAGGGGCAGCTGGTGGCCTAGTGGTTGGGTTGTTGCCCCTGAGATCAGATGGTCGTGGATTCGAATCATAGGACCGCTAGTGTAATTACTGAGGTATTCTTGAGCAAGGTACCGTGCCCACACACTGCTCCCGGACGCCCCTCATCGGTGGCAGCCCCCTGCTTCACTCGGTGAATGGTTTAAATGCAGAGAAAGAATTTCACATTGTTCTCACTGTGGCCACTTCTGCTGTGCTGTAATTTGTCTTTTGATTTTCTCAGGGGAGAAGGGAGAAAGACACTGACATGGTAAATTCAGATGGAAATAAAATCACTGAGTATTGCCTATAAATGGGTGTAAATCTAAGCTCATCCAAAAATGGTTTTGTCTTACAATAAATTTAGTTTGAAGATTTAAGATTGTTAAAAGTTGCAAATATGCAAAATCTGGTACGGTATTTTTGTCTATTTTGTTTTTGTTACTTTTCTGATTCAGCCAACATTACAGCACTACTGTAGATGTCTAGGTACGTTAGAATCTATGTCTTACAATTATAAGACAGAGGTCAATATTGATCAAGAAAGAGATTTTAAATTACTTGTTTTTGATTATAAGGAGGCATGAAGGAAAAAAGTCAACACGATAATACTTTTAAGCCTTCTGGTTACTGCTTGAGATCGTCAAGATGTTCACAATGCAATGATTTTACAATAATCTCCAACTGCAACTGCAGTGTGAATGCAGCTCCATCCATCCCTATCCTTATTCTTGCACATGCTGCATAATCCGTTTGATGTCTCTTTTTTTCCACCATTGTATCTTCTCAGCAGACGCCTCTACATTTGCGCACATAAGGCGCAGCTTTGGGATCCAGCGTGGGTGGTTGGATAGTGTGTGAAACTGAGTGGAGGTGATGTTGGAATGGCTAGAGGTGACCCTAATACTTTCATCTTATTCGCTCTCTGAATAACGCACCATCAAGCACAGACTCTGAGGAGAACATTCACCTTTACCTCAGGTTAGCCCAGTGCCATTATGCCTTTGTGCATTGATATGCCAGGAGCATGCCCAAGCTCAGAATGGTAAAATCCCAAGGACAACATTGCCCTGCTAAAGGAAATATTTCCCTTCTCCATCAGCAGCTGGCTTTCAGGCTCTTGTCGACATGTCACGCAAGGAGGCAAGAAGTAAATATCCAGAACATTGTTTCTCTCTAGCATGAAACACTGCTCAGTGTACAAAGAGGCACATTTACTGTGGGTATTTTAAATGACTGTCTTGAACAGAGAGCTGTCTGATGTGTTTTCGAGAAACTATGGATTTTTTTTTCAAGTATCTTTAGCTTTTAATGAGAAGCATTACTTATTTATTTATGTTTGATGCTTTGATCTTGCCACTCTATAAAAGGTATGTGTAGCTAACCTCTCAAATCACAGCAGGAAGGGTTGCACGCCAGCTATTGAAATCAATTCACTTGCAACATAATTGATACCGCTCTGTCCCTTCTCCCAGTCATTTGATGTTCTATATTAGTAGAGCTTCTAATACAATTGGCCTTTTAATTGTTCACTATTGTCTAAGTCTAAAGTATGTACATCAACCATACGCAACAGTAGCATATTTGTGACATTTTGTGCTCTCTTTGTTTATTTTTTATCAAATAAGTCATGTGCAACAATTCAAATGATCACAAAATGAATACTGAAAATGTATGTAAAGCAGATTTGTTGTGAGATTTCTGCAATAGATAAAATGCATGAGCAATGCCTTTGAGTATTCACCTATTAAATCACAGTCATCTTGAATCTATTACTATTACTATAGACTATTACTATTTTAACTCAATATTGTCATTAACATTAGTAATGCCTGCAGTAATATGAAACAGTCAATGACCAGAAGACAGAAGCTTAATTTATAGAAGCGAACAAGTGAGTTTTAAACTTTCACATTTGCTTTAAAACTTTATGTGACTGAGTTTGTCATGGGGAAATCAGTATTGCTGTATTTTGTGTTAGTCCTACAATGCATGCAGTGCCAAAGGGGATATTGCAAAGACTCAGCCATGAAAAAATTCTGGGCCAGTTGTTACAGGTTCACCCACGCTTTGGTATCTGACTCTCTTGCCAATAAAGGATTTGTTAAGTGATACAAAATAACCATGTTCTGATGTTACACTCATCCTGAAGGCACTGTATTAACACACTGCATTGATATACAGCCTGTGGTTAAAAAACAGAAGAAAGGAATTTCAAAGTACTGCATTAAAGTCATTTCCCCTAACCTGATGATTTTGTAATGATTAAGGCACCATTCTACACTGGAAATAACCATATTCACCTCTTAAAACACAAATGTATCTCTTAAAACACAAATATGGGGCAAAGGCTGCCTGAAAGTGGTCTAGAAATATAATACATTTGCGCACAGTGCCCCCCCACAAACACTAAAATCTAACATTTATTTAAGTTACTATGATTGTGATTCAAAGAAACAACTTTTATCATGAAATAAGTAGTTTTCTCAAATTTGTGTGCCACAATTGTTAGCATCCCTAGAAACAGAGTAAAATCTAACTGAAAGTTAGTGATTAGTGATTAGGAACACTTCTCTGTTTCACTGGAATATAAAAGTGACACATTATGCATTTCTTTTAGACATCCCTACATAAGACTTCAATTTATAATGAACTAGGAATAACATTTCTACTTGATGATTTTTCTTGGAGAGGTTCTGACAAGTTTATGCACACAAATCACAACATTTTTTTGAGATATGTCAAGCCATCTATACAAAAATCTGTTTAACTGATCAATCACATCTGCAGTCAGCTAAGAGGTCTATTAAATGGTTTTAGTCAGTCTGACATGAAAATCTGTGACTAAACGGTTTTTATAAGAACTGAAGAGGCAGTGTAGTCTACCCGAAATATTGCCTGGTAAGAAAGTGGCAGAGATTAAAAATGACTTTGATTTAATATCATATGCAGTTATGCTTTGAATTACCCTTCATAAAAGCTTCAAATAGGATATTGGAGACATCAAGGGAAAGTTGCCTGATAAAGGCAAAGGCAATATGGAGCAAAGCTCCCATTTTAAATGGTCCCTTTTCTCCTAACATCACATATTGATAGACTTTAATAATGCTCAGTACTCAAGCACAGTCAGCTATCCTTGTGCAAAGTGATCATATTCCATTTTAAATTTAAACGCTGAATAGGAACATGCCGAGATCCCATGAAAGTGGAACTTAACAGTTTTTGGACAGCTTTACTTTTTGGCTGCTTGGATACAGTTTGGATCATTGCATTTGAAGCTTTTAGGAAGGCCTGGCGATTTTCTCAAGACAGCTCTCAGCAAACGTTTAATGTTCTATTCCTCTTAAACACTGAAAATACATCAAATTGAGACGTCCCCATTCAGCGGCCACTAGTGGCCGCCAGGGGACTCTTTTTGTGACACGGGTGTGGGTGTTCCCAAGGCTGGCTTATCAGTAAGGGTTCTCAGCCGGCTGGGGATTTGGCAAGAAGTGCTAATAGGTTTTCATTGGTTTTGGTCTGTGCACGTTTAGGTATAAAGAGTTCATGGGTTCATATTTAGGTTGTCAGTCCTCCCTCACAACCCCCTTGGTGTGTTTGTTAGTGTTTTGGCCATCACGCCTTTCTTGAATTTGGTCTTTTGAAAATAAAAGGAAAAATGGAAATCCATTACATACATATACTGCATATACAATTACATCTACCAAGAACTATTATAACATATGATTTTAAACTTTTGTAAAGTGAACATTCTGTCATATGTGAACACACCACAGCACACAGTGTGAACAGCACGAAATTCTTCATCTGCATTTAAACCCATTCACCAAGTGAAGCAGCAGGCAGCCAGGAACACAGCACCCGGGGAGCAGTGTGTGGGGACGGTACCTTGCTCAAGGGTGCCTCAGGGGTGCCACTTGCAGTCCTGGGATTCAAACCCATGACTAACCACTAGGCCACCAGGCCACCAGCTGATATATTCCAATACATTGTTCTGAATATATAAAGAAGACAACACTTTTTTCCAATTTCATAAGAAAAGACGCAAGTGTAGCCATCCAAGAGTAACTTTGATGCATGACACACTAACAGCAGAAGTGTCAGCAGTGCTGTTTTGCATGCCAGGCTTAGTGCTGGGCAATGGCTCTAACCCAACTCAACAGAAAGAGATAAAAAAAAGAAACTGAGGGATGAAAATGGAAACTTGAAGGGTGAACCATTGGGCTGCCTTCAATTTCTGCATCACTATTAATCCACTCTGTATAGTCAGGACTCCAGCCTCACTTTGCAGAGTACACAAAGTGCAAGTGAGGAAGACTGGCAGGAAATGGCAGAGAGAAGAGCGATTGTGACTGAATGACCTTTACGCTTTTATCTCTGTGCCGACAGACGCCTCTGGCCAGGTCACTGTTGATAAACAGTGTTTGAGATTTACATTTTGATTTGTGCTATATGGCTGGTATGAACTTCTATGACAAGGGAAAATGTCAGTGGGGGAGAGGCTAAGAAACTAGTGCTACATCATTTTAATTGCAAATGTTCAAATTGTTTGCCTCTGTGAGTCAAATGGGACTCCAGAGAAAAGTTTGATAAATTAAACATACATAGTTGTTCCTGTGCCTTCGCTATTTCTTTACTTTATTGTAGCTTTCTGAGAAATGATATCGAGCACAGGGGATGATATAGCTAAAGAGTACTCAATACCTCCTTTTATATCACTCGAAGAGGTTTATAAAAAAAACCTAGAAGCAATTAACAAATGCTAAACATTTTTTTAATGAGCTAAGAGTGTGGAGCAATATGTGATGCTGTCTCTACTTGGCCCAGAGTCCCCTCATATTACTACAATAATTAGAAAATAATCACCCACGAGCACTCTCTCTTCTTGACCTCTAATACATTCCATCAGCATTCTATTTAGCCAGAATACCTGGAGGTCAGCTCCAGTGAGCTAAGCCATTGCTGCGCAGGCAGGCAGGCACAAGATCTGAGCTCACACATTGCCTAGGGTCTAATTGACTTTTCAAGGATCTCTTATCATCCAAGTGTAGTATGCTCAGAAGCATACATTCAATTTCTTCCTTGCCTTGTTTGAAAATAGAGCACATGCTACGACAGTCTGCTTCTCTAAACAGCTACATCCTTTGACCGAGGCCTTTATTATGGACAGATGTACCCTGTACATTATGAAATGTTGGCTTGTTAATAAAGGTTTAAAGCTGCTGATATTGCTCAATAAGGTCTACAATTAGATTACTGAATGATTTTGTACATATTGATGCACATTTTTAGGGCTGGAATAAGTAGAATGAGTTTAAATAGTCAAGTATTCGATCATGTTGAAATTCGGCTCCTTGTTTAGTGTTCAATACTTGTCGGTTGCACCAACAAAGCATACACCTGGTTATAAGCTATGCTGACCATTGCACCAGCTGGCCATAAGCTGAATTTTCACAAAGGCTAGGCTTAATGTTTAAGATTACATAGGAGCAGGCGTAGGCAAATCTTTTTTGGTTGTCAATGCGCTGCTGCATATTGCACTGATTTTCCTGCTGCAAGCAGCTAAATTTACTGTTCAATATGTTTTGTGCTTGATTAGCTAACTCTGCTTCAAAACGAAAACAAAAAAGACATATCACATTGTTTAGAATGAGTGAAATGGGGAAAGCAGCAAATATTCTTATACATTTAAAAACAAATTAGCTGTTGTTTCATTTATTTATGGTCAGAAACGCCCTTTTCTCAAAGGTTTCTGTGCTCTTGTCTTTAACACACTATAAACACATCTAGCAATATAATGCATATTTTCAACAGATGCCAACTGTGGCGATTGCAGATTCCACCAAAATCCCAGAACATTTTACAGGTTTTGTGACATTTTTTAGTTAGAGGCTTATTTATGACTTTTAAACAGAACACTTTTTCAAAAACCAGAAGATAATGGTAATTGGTTGTTGATGGATGAGATATTAGGCTATAAAAAGCCATGTTATACCCAGACACTCCTCAAACGGGCAAATATGCATAGTGTTACATGACATTCAAGTGAGGAAGTGGAACATGTCCTCAGACTTACTGGCTAGTTCTTCTATTTGAACAGCAACTGAAGTGCCATTTTTATTTAGATATTTGGGAAAGACATCAGTAAATAGGGCTGGAAATTGTGCTTGAGTGTGTTGATTCAGTGACCATGATGCTCATGCATTAGTGCGCTATATAAAGAAATCCAGAAGAGAAAGTGTTCATAAGATGGATGGAGAATGTCCTCGCAGGATGGGATAACACTGTATCAAAAAGAGCATTCCACCCACAACTACACAGAGAGTAGTATAATAGTACAGCTGTAGTGCAAAAGACACTCAATACAAAGATGAAGGTACAATCGTGAGTTCAGTGCTGTAAAATCAAAGGCACTGATCTATATGGGTTGAAGAAAAAGAGATATGGACAGATGAGTCATCCTTAACCATATCCTCCACAAGTGGGTGAGGAGATGTAGGACATACACCAAGAGAATGGTAAAGCGATGCTTCCTACTGTGAGGGGCTCCTTGTGCTTTATGTTGTTTGGCATACTTGAATGTTCATTTCAAATCAGTATGTTTTATTCTTACTCTCAGTCTGTCAAATTTAGTTAAAAAACAGTGTGCTCTCTAATGAGGAGGTGTACTTAATTTCTCAAGAAATTTCAATATAAAAAAATATGTAGAATTACAATGTTATACATATATCACTCTAAATTGACAATAATAGTTTCTATTAATAAGTGAAGAGTTTCTAACTAATAAAAAATGTTGAAACCATTAAACTAATGTTATTAATGATTCGTTTTTATACTATTGAAGAATACACGATGATGTCCTCAAAAATGCCTGTTTTTGTTTGAGATCATCCAGCAAAAGATATGCTATTGTTTTATAGCTGTACTCTGTACACATATCTGTCATTTCACTCACTATGCAGAGTAATTGCACTTTTTCTTAGAGACTTTGTGATTTAGAGAGACAGTGTGATTTGTATATGACTCAGTTTGGCTGCGAATTTTGTTTAAATGCTTGTACTAAAAAGAAGCTGAAGGCCAAATGTTTTCAGTGAGTGATACTAAAATGACAACTGATCCAAACTCACCAACTGTGCCAGTGTGCCCAAAGAGATAATTCACTCAGAGCCTGAATTTAGCTCACAGAGTCTGGGGTTTGACTGATAGTGTTGGAAAATGGTCAGCCTTGCTGGCGTGAGACTGATTTCCAAATTCCTAATAGGAAGTGTATGCTTTCACCTGCAGAAAGGCATTATCTGAAAAAGCAATGATGTTAAAGTACTTACAGTGTGAGGTCCATTTTCACAGGTGCTGACATATAGGACTTATTGTTTCATTTCTAAAGCATTAAGCCTTAGCCTTGACTGCTTCCTGAGCTAGTTCCAATTAACCCCCGAGCACCAGATGACCTTGGATTCCAACAAAATCCTGAGTCTAAATCCACCAAATGTCAATTTCAGGGTCTTACATCTAACATCACTCTGGCTCCTTAAGTAAGCCCAGGAAAGATTTAAAGCCACTTTTAGCCTTAAGGGTTTTTCCCAAATGAATCTTTCCCCACAGTCAAGCACAATTTAACTATTTGTTCTATTAGTGTGCTATTGTTTAATAAAAGCCTTAATAATTAATACTTAATACAGACAGATGTCAGAGTCATAGTCAAACTCCAAGCCCCCTGGGTTGATATATAAGCCAAAAAAATCCAACAACTTTGCGACAACTCTCCAGTAGATTTACACTTCACTAGAAGTACATCAGTACTTAAGTGGCATTAAATGGCAGGGAGAAAGCCACTTTTACACTTTTTTATATCCAATTATATACAGCATATATTCAAAGAAAACCATATTCCCAATCTATTCAGCGAAAATGTCATACTGACAGCAAAGTTGGTCATTAGTCCTTGGGGGCTAGGAAGGAACACTGCAGTATAAAACGAAAAATGTATCTGCTGTATGCTTCACTGGGTGAAGCATTATGGTTTTTAAATAGTAAACTATTACAATATTAATTTGTGTGTGTGTGTGTGTATGTGTGTATTTGTCTTATTTTTAGCATTTGTCTGGTTTAGCCCTTCAAAACTCATAGCCACGTCACACAAAGCATTTTCCTTTCCTTGTCAGGCGCTCCATGTTTACTATGTGCATCCTGTTGATAAAGCAAAGCTATTTAGTGGCTTGTTTTATTTTGTAACAGACATTTCCAATGTTTCTGACCAGTCTGAAGATTTAATGATGTGAACCTTGATTCAAAACCTCCTAAACTGACAGTTACCAGCTACTCACCTTTATCACATCAACACTGCAGAAATTACACACAAACAAATAATAGCATGTCAAATGCATGGTGCATTCTCAATAATAATAATAATAATGAGTTTAAAGACTTAGAATATCAGCCATAACTAACAGTTTTTAGTTTAAAATCATTATCAATGTCAACCTTTGCACATTGGTCAGGCTCTTATCTATATCTATCTACCAGTTCATGTTCTTTCTAGAATCTGCCTCCTAGTTTGTTCCTACCAGTGTCTGGTGAAGCGGTAAGAATCAATGACCACTAATTGTTGTGGAGCTTCTAGAATGGAAAGCATTGGGTCCTTAAAGAGAAACCTCTTAATTAAAGATCTCAGCCACCTTTAGTTTGACCGTGGGTGGCTCAGGTATCAAAATGTAAAATAATCCTCCTGGACACCATTCTATCTTTCTCTTCAAGTTTTGTTCTCCCTTTGTCTTTATGCTCAGTCACATTACTAGTAATGAGAAAGCAAAAAGGCTTTCAGGACACCTCCAAGATAAAAGAAACACTGGATTATGAAAGTTTGTTGAATTTCAGAATGTTGACAAAGATTTATTCTTCTAGAGAACAGATGTGCTGAAATCTTTTATTAAATTAAATACTTTTAAATCTTTTTACATCAAATTTCAAGTTACAGCATCTGACACCTGCCTGGCCTTGTCTAAACACTTCTGGACAGTGACTCGCCTGAAACAGCTGTCCAACTGATGTCTACTTTTTTACAACCCATATTACTGACGCTTCAAGATTTGACAGAGCACTGATGACAGACTGTGATCCTGTGCCTGTAGGTTTAGCGTTTTGTTGCTGTCACAACAATATCTCATTCTCAGAAAAGTGGTTCTCTATTTTGAGAAATTTTACAGAAAAAAGAAAGCACTCTTATCTGCTATGCTATACCGAATAGAAGTCATAGATAAACGGCATTTCCATCTCTGTAGTTAAGAAATATAAAGGACGAATTCACAATTTCCACCGTCTACTGATGCTCCATCCGTGTAATCTTTAGAAGTTATATATTGTTAACACTTTTAACAATAAAAAAGCGGTGTAAATAGATACAAAGTATTTTAAACTCACAGCTGATTCGAACAAGCACAGAAATGCTGCCGATACCACATCTGTGTTATTAACTATGACATGCTGTATTACGATATGAATTTTGTGAAAATGAACTGTTAAAATTGACATACACTCTTGTTTTTTGGAAAGAAAAAAAATGTGGTAGCCGCAGAATGTTCTTAAGGTAATAATATGGTAAAATAAATAAATATGTATAAAAGGTTGAGGTTAGGTTGAGGTTTTGATATGACCGTGATGGTTTACAAACCTGGGTCTTTGGGTAAACCAGACTACTCAAAGGTGAATTTATGTGTGAAATGACTACCTTTAAAGACAGCTTTTTAGACAGAGGCTCAAGTATAAGCACATGTAAGCCTTACACTGAATAAAACATTTTTTACAGCTACAATTAGTGTACATTAACAGTTGTGAAGGGCAAAAAAAGGTGTTAAATGAAACATTGAGGTTTGAGTAAAAATACCAGGGCCTTGGACTGTTTTGTGCAGCTGAGCCTGTCACTAATGTGATGACTCACCCACGGTATTTGTAAGATCAATTATGTATGCTGACACAAACTACAAGCATATATTGCTATACCTGTTATTATGTTAATCCATTAAACCAAAATGGGTAATAAGTGGGTAATGCATCTAGCTCTAGCTAAGGCTCTTTCTTTGTAAGTGGCTGTTAGAAGCCATCGGGAGGATAACTGGCAGATGTTGCTCCAGCAGGGCTGTTGCGCAGAAGCTTCTGAGTGTCAGTGTGTGTGGCAGCTGACGAATGCACTAACACTGGATTTGTGGGTGAGTGGAGGAGCAGCTGCTGTGCTCAGGTACATTAAAATGCAATTAAATGGGCTTCATTAGAGGCCCTTCTGAGGAGGAAAGTTCCCTCCATGGGTCCTCACCTCCTCTCACGCACAAGACCAAGCACTCCGTCAAAAAAACATATGCGCCTCTCCATGGGTCCAGAAAAGGAAAGAACGCTCGGCAGACTAAGATGAACCTGTACTTTCCCATTGTTACCGTGCATGGCTCCGATCTGTTACTCAGTAGGAGTACTGTTCCGATACAGGCAGAAAACGCTGGGTCAGAAACAAGAGGAACAAACAATTGATCAGATTCAATTCTACAACTACTCAACCTGAAATCTAGCATTGCTGAGTATGCAAGACAACATAAAGTGAAGTAGGTCACTGCAACTGTGTAGCCTAACATAGTAAAAGTGGCCACATCCTGTATTCTTATATTCATCTTTTCCCACAAGATTCATTTATGACACATAGTTGTTTAACACTCCAACCCTTCACCCCCCAAATAAGGTTGTGGCTCTATTTCTCTGATGGAAAGCAAAGAAGAGTGAAAGGGGTGGACATAAATAAAAAAAATATATTTCAAGTTTAAAAATAGCATCTAAACACACTAATAACACTTTCAGAAATTAAGTCATACGCATGACTGTGGGACCTCCAAAATGGAAATCGCATTTTGTGGCTACAATGAAAATGGGTTAAGGACACAGATGATAAGAGTGAATGACGAGCATGACGGTGAAAATGAATGTTCTCTAATTCATAGTTCAGGCAGTATATAGTATCTCTACTTTTTTCAACCAATCAGTCTCATGAACTCAACTATGAAGTTCTTCATATAAGAAACTAAAAAAAATATATATATATATATATATATATATAATGTTTACACCATCAGCACTTCATGATAAATCCCAAAAATAAATCCCAAAATAAATAGTCTATAATGACTAAAATGACATGATTCAATTCCTATTACATTAATGTCTATTGAATTGTTTATTGTATTTTTGGAGATGCAAGGTTTTGTTTCAACAATGACGAAGTATAGACTCAATATCAATATACTGATACTCATGGTTTCAGGCTGGAGACGGAAAAAAAGTATTATCATGCCATCCCTCATTACTTCTTACAAAAAAGGAATGTGCTGCTCTGCATTCCTCCCTACAGGTCATTCTGAACTTGGCCTGAGCCACCCCACTGAGATGCCAGTTACTTTAATAGACTCTCGCTTAAAATGAAACATGATAAAAATTCATTAGGCATTTAATGAAGCAGAGCACATGAAGTCCTGTTGGCGAAGATGAGCTGTCATTTCTGATGTTGGAAAGTAGGGTGTTAGCTGGGTATGAAGGGTTACCTGCTGACAAAACCCGGCACTACTATAAATCTTCACACCGCACAGTACGATATGAGTAAGCTGGGGAGAATACCAACAAAAGGATGGTGAGAAGCTGCAGAGCTCACACAGATGGCGGCCAGTAAGGAGCTCCTTTCATGGGTATTTCCTGACGTTAAGAGTCCTTTTAGGACTCAGATGTAATTATCTATAACATCTATATCTTGGAAACAAAGATTTAATCATCTTTTGCTGTTAATGATGTCCACTATGACCATCTTTTCGGGCACTCTTCCAACTACCCAACACATTTTCCCACCTTTGAAAAATGTGTAGTGCTTCTCTGTACGTTTTCTGATAATGGATTTTCAAGCTGATGATTCAGGCAAAGTCCATCATTTTCAATATATTCTATACAATTGGAATAGTTTTTTTTGTTAGAGAAATTATTTGTAATTATTTTTATCTGACTGCAGAAAAAAATTAATGTCAGTTGTGCAAAGAACCAACCTGGACAAATGAAATGTTACAGACTTCATTTTATTGTACAAACACGGTTAACACGCTGAAACATATTGGGAAAAGACATCAAATGTGGTCCGTGTAAATGCTTGGACACAAGTTTTATGTATTTTTTTTTCCAATATGTTAAACTTACAAAACAGTGAATGCAATAGTTAAGCTTGATCCCTGTATGTGTTAAATCTCATTCAGAAGATCGAAAACATATGTTGACATAGATACACTATGAGGATATGAGGATAACTGATGGGAAACAATGCTTGAATTACAAAAAAAAGAAAACTACAGTTTCTTTAACAAGAATGTACTGCAAACTATTTATTTATTTATTTTATCCTAATGATTTCACAATCTTTCGTTTTCATCGTGATTCCATGAAATTTAGCAACAAGCACACTGATTGCTGTTGTGCTGTCATTTCTCTAATTCTACAGACTATGTATAGGCCTCAAGTATTTTCTATTTTTCTGTCAATGATATATAAGAGAGTGACTGGGGATCGGTAAATGACATATTAATTGTTAATAATATTTCTTCAAACACTGGTGCACGGTGGTTGTACTATATTTCTTTCATAGATTACAAGAAGGCAAGAATATCAGTAAAAGAAAAGAACTTCAATAACTAACAGGTCAATTAAAAATATGTTTTTTTTATTTGACTCTAATACTCCAAGCTTATCATTACAATATAGAAAAACTCACAATACCATTGGAGATCATTTTATCGTCAAGGACTAAGTCGGGCATAATAATATTTAAAGCCAACCCGAGGGGACAGAGGAAAAGTGTGAAAACAGAATTTCTTCCCACATTTAGAATGGCCACTGCTGAAAGGCTAATGGCTGTGTACAGCTGACATCATTGGTGCTTCCTGAAAGCCATAGAAGGGAGAGATCTGCAATAAAATGGCAGTTTATTTAGCTGTGTACGACACCCCTATTATTCAGAGGGCATTAACCGCCAGCGTGCTTCAGAAAGCTTTAAGAGATGCTTTAAAAAAGGACAGAAGAAAGACCGCTCTTCCATTAAAGTCGGTTTTCACACTTAAAGAACATTATGGAATCTGTGGGAGCCGAGTTTAAAAGGACTTTATCACTCTATTATTAGACAAGGAGAGATGTTGCTTCCTGCCTACAAGTGGGTGCTTTGTTTAAAGGGGACTGCAATGGCCCTATCACATACAGAGACACGCATACATACACCCTCCCCCAGATGGCCTGGCAAACTAGAATATCTTCTGTGGTACCTGAAGGATTAATTAGCAATTAGGCATGTGGTATTGAACATCTCTTTGGCACCGTTTCCCTCATGGTATAAATGTTACAGACAGCTGGATTTGGCAAGAAGTAAGCTCCAGTGCCATGGTGCCACTAAATCATACTAAATTTCCCTATCTCTGCCTTTTCTCCTTCACAGAACCCAGCATATCCTTCAGGAGACTCACAAGATTTAATTGCTTGCACTTCCTAAAATACAATATTAATGTGGCTTATTAACATATTTCTGAATAAATGCTGTAGGATTCTAGTCCTAGCAAAGGGGAAAAAAAAGATCTTCTTCCTGAGTGCATCTCCTGGCATGTGTTCTGAACCCAGAAAGGAGTTCTTTGTCTTGCTTACGGTCGTGCCGTTCCCTTTCTCAACGAATGCACCCAGAGCAGCGGGAAAAGCAAGAAAGCAGCAAAACAAAACCTGAATTATCTTGCAGTTAGTTCAGCTGGAAGACAAATTATTTCCTATTGGTTAACCATTTTCTAAGGAAACACACACAGGCACCACAATGCCTAGCCAGGCTAAATGCAGTGCACTGTGAAACAGCCAAAACACTATCTTTAGACATTCCTTTGATTTCCTCTCCAACCACAATAAGATAAATATTCGCTTACTGCTGGTCAAATAAATGTTTTTTGACCAGGTTCTTGTGATACTTATAGCAAATGAAGAACTTAAACAGGAAAATGGAAGAACACTGTGAATCTAATGCAAAATGGAAAGTATAGTAAATTCCACAAAAGTAACTATTAAGTTGATTTGTGCTCAACTGCGACATACTCATTCAAATCATAAGTACTAAAACAGACTCCCTACACACTTCCCCTTTGCAGCACTAAGACCTTCGCTCTTCAGGGAAGGCTGTGGATTTGATTGTATTCAGTCTCAAGAGAACTAGTAAGGTCAGGTTCTGGTGTAGGATGATTTTATCTAGATCATCCTGAAGTATTCGATGGCTCCATCAGTCCAGAGAATGCTGCTTCACTGCATTCTCTGGACTGATATACCCCTCTTGACGCTTGACATTGGGTACTGTAACCTCACATGTGTCTGCTCCAGAGTCCCATTCTACTGGCAACGTTTTACTGTGTGCAATTAAAAATCAATGCCAAAATAACACTGCAAAGTTGTAGCAGTATTTAGTGGAATATTTAATGCGAACGGAACACACACTATCACCCATGAATGCTCAGCAGTTTGTCTATCACGGCTGCACAATATATTATTCCTTCATTGCTACAGTAACAGTGCTGTTTGCAGCACAGACATTGCATGTAGATGAGACCTTTAATAAATTGCGAAACATTTCATTGTATGCTCTTAGCATAATAACAATATCTGTGTGTGCATATTCAATGAGTTTCTCTGTATGGTGAGGAAATCTTTGTTACATCAGGGTGTTTTTAATATATTCAAATGCATATCACACTTGCAAAATGCAGTGACACATACTCACTGAGTATACAGCTGATGTTTGGGCTCATTTCCTACGGTGGTCAAGTTTATGAATCATTCCAATCTTCAAAGCACGAGCTGAACAATATGTGACTTCCAAGCAAAATGTAAATATTACTTAATGTAGCTTCAAGAAAAGCGCATCACTTCTTCCAACCCTCGTGGGCCTTGTTGTCGTGAGCCACATGCATGAGGAGTTATTGTGGAGTGTGATGTGCAGAGGAAATGTACAAGGTCAATCAGCTGGACACTACTGCTCACTGGCTACAGAAATGGGGCTACAGATGTCCACAGTCACTCTGGCTTTGGAGTGTTACCAGGCTCAATGCACACTGGGTCACGGTTGATAAATGAGTCTTCAACCATGAAGAAGGCGGCTTCACGGAGCGCCATTTATTCCATCTTTGGGAAATAGGAAAGTCTGTTTGTTATCTAAATGTATTAAAACTGCAGTAAAGTAAGGACTATTATTCCTGTATCCCGCCTCAGCAATGCTGATAATACAGTATACAGATAAGCCTTCTGACCAATAGTGTTTTTTTTGGGGGGTTTTTTCTGTGCGCTGATTCAGACAATCTCGGCAAATCAGCATCAATCAGCATCAGTGGGGTTCAAACACTTTTTGTGCCTGTTTCTTTACTTGCACACTTTCAACAATCTTTGTGTGTGTGTGTGGCAGGGACATACTTCAAGGCAATGGCCCAATGTCTAACTTAAAGAATGCACATGTAGACACCTCATTACAGAAAGGGAGGTGTCCCTGGAGGGTCCCACACAAGGTCGTTGAAACAGCACCAAAAAAACACCATGTGCCAGAGATGACCTGAAACCTATTACAGCAACATCAGGTTGAGAGTTTCCTCAGGGTCACTAACATCTGCCGGGCATTGACTGGAGATGGGCACAATCACTGATTGTACAATCCCAATGCCAAGCTTCTCATTGGCCTTTAAAATGATTATCAGATCAGCGGAGGTGGAACATAGAGGCCCAATAATGAGATCTGGTCACCCGCAGCACTCCATAAAATCATTAATGGATGACCTAATGGTGACAGCACCATCTGTTCTGGGATGCGGATTGCTCCTTCAAGGACTTCAGTGTCTCATCTTATGGGCAACAATGAGTTCCAAACCGAGGTGTGTAAAGGTCTCTGGTCCTAAGGGAGGGGAAACGTGCCTGACCAATGCGCTTTACCCTGCGGGGGACCAAGACAACAGAAAAATTGGTGAAGTGTCTGGACCAGATGTTAGCATGCAGAACTTCACAAGACCTAAACATACCTCTGGATGGGCCAAATCACAGTCTGTTTTTTCATCATATCTGTTTATGACATTCTCCCAAGCCTGGCCAACTGGCATAGCTGGTGTATGATAAACACCCAAGCAGCCCAGTCAGAAGAGGAGACCCCTGGGGCCAACATCAGCCTAGCTCAACATCAGCCTAGCTCAACATCAGCCTAGGTCCTTGGGAGGGCTTCTTGCCACGGCATAGAACTGGCAGCTACCTACCCAGATATGGTAAATTTATTTTGATATATGTCTAAAAGCAAATGGTCCTGCTAGGACTCACTGTCCCCTTGGGGAGAACGAATACAAGATGTACGTCCACAAATCTCATTACAGAGTTATTGAATTGTGAACCTAGTATAAGCAAGCTGAAGTTGAGTGACTGGGCTTCATTGGTCAATCATCATTTGGGTGAAAAGCCAGCAGTATAGAACAGCCACAAAGAATCTTCTGGAGAGTGCTGAAAAGGCCTAACAGAGGCTTTGAATCCGGAGGGAGGATCCATGGAGCAGTGCACCACTTGGATACAAGTCGGAGTCCAATCCTCCCAGGTGGTTTGACCAGGTAAGTGTGGCCATTGATTAACACCCTTTGACCCCAGAAGGCATTCAGATTCAATTCTCATAAAACAGTTAAGACTACTTAATTATCAGAATAATTAAGTGACAGTTCAAATAACAGCCACAATGTGGGGCAATGGTCATTTACAACTTTAATAGTTAGTCCATATAGGTCCATAATATGCTGCCTTACCATTGCTCAATCCTGCAGTTTAAATCTCTGCATTTAAAATAAAGCCTTACTTTAACACACTGTTCGTATGTGCCCTGATGTAATGCTCTTGTTATACAGCAAATCTAATAAAAAAGCTGGCTCCTTGAAAGTGGATGAAAGTGCTACTACGCTCTACTCTTTAGAGAGCCCGGTATAGCACTCAAACTGCATTAGCAGTACATTTTGAGCACTTTTTACAGTGTTCAGGTGACGCACAACAAGACTCGGGTTCATGAGTGACAGTCAAGACAAGGCTTTTTTCATGCCCTCCATTTGTTTAGAATTTCATGTAGTAAAAAAAAAAACAATTCATTTTTCCATGTTCCATTTGATTCTTCTTATGAACAGAGAACAAATACACTTAAAATGTAATTCTGATATCACATGAGTGAAGCTTCTAATGTCTGGAAACTCTTCTTTTAGAGCTAGAAGGGTGTTTCTCCATTGTGGCCCACACACATACACACACACACACACACACACACACACACAAACATAAAGTGCAGGTCTGAACACAGGTAATGATTTATTGAACTGTTTAAAAATTCAATTTGAAATCCATCTAGGACTTGCAGGCTATTAGGGAAGTAATTGTTTAAACTGAATTATGTTGCACTGCAGGCCTGACAGCTAAATTATGTTTATGCAATCAAAGTTAATCTCATGGGATGTTCATAACTGATATTACAGCACAAACCAACTAACAGAAATTATTTTCAAAAAGAAAATTACAAAGATAATAAAATTTAAGGACATGCTACTACAAAGGAAAGAGCTAGCAATTTAGGTTACTGCCCAGATAATTACTTTTGAGTCACCGCACTTCATGTACAAAATGACAATTGCTTTTGATTTGTCATCGAAATGTGATTTTGTTTTGCTGCTTACTTCTGTGATTAACACACGGCTTCTAGTCCGTGCAACAGCTCCCACTCTCTACTCTCTGCTGTGATCCAAGGGTTGCAGAATATTACACTGAAGCGGATATGGTCTCTTGGATTTCATGTGCAGTTATGATGCTAGGCTAACAAAAAGCAGTAATCTGATATGCAACTACTAATTTAACATGCATTTGATTTTTTTTGTTCTTATTGCGGTAGTACTACTGGCAGGGGAAGTGACCACACACAGGAACTGCACCTTGCTGCCAACATGGATATGGCCATAGTTGTTAAATGTTGCCATAACTATGGACTCAAATAAATAACAATATACAAAGACAACTGTAATCGTCAGTACATTTACGCTTGATGCTATTCTTAAAGTCTGGATGCACCATGATGATTTTGAGATGATACAACAATCTGCCTGTGAAAGCAATTTTGAGCAAAGTATACAGACGCCTCATGTATGAAAAAGAAATACAAAGGCACAGAAGTGCACCCAAAATGAGAAAATAAAAAAATGTGGGAAGGATGGGCTTCAATAAAAAAAAAATACTGATAGCTGCCAATAACTAAAACAATCCCTAAGAATGAATGATAAAGCATTGAAGATGCCAAGAGTTTCTACTATAACATAGAACTCATGATAAACTTAGGATAAGAGCTATTAAATTAGCTATTACTTAAAAATATATATTGTTATGATGGAAGGAAGGTGGTAGAAAATTAGAAGTGTACATCATATAGGCACACAATAATTACTTATTATTATTTCATATTTGTTATTAATCTAACCAAACAGAAATGGTTATATTAAGACATCACTCTGACATTGACAGTATAGTTCCTAATACCATATCAACATCAAGATTCAATTCCTTTAAAAAGGAATGTCACAATACCAGCCTATGGGAAAGATTCATAACATTACATTCCTCTACCATACCAACATGCTCTGGATAAGAGTATATCTAAAGGTTCAGCGATGCCCTATGTACATTACTATAAATGGTCCAGCTTTAATCTATCTTACCCTATCTGCAATTTATATTGATTATAATGTATGGATTTAAAACTTACGTTTGAAATTTTTGAAATTCTATACGCATGCATACCTACAGTCATTTTTTTCTTATTGAATGTGTATGATTCTTTATTGGGAAGAAAATGAAAATAGCCCCATTTTCTTCTGACTCCACTACAATGTTGTTATCTGTCCAAGCAATGTGTAATTTCCGAGAAGCCACTTTGTTTCCTGGATCCTGAAAATAACATGGATGCTTTCAATGAGCCATAATGTAGGGGTCAGTCAGCAATACAGGATGGCTGGTTAATAGCAGACAGTGTTCACACCAGGAGGGAAAGCATTTCAGAAAAAGTGTTAAAGGTGGTTTACTGTGCATTCAACAAGACCCTTTCTAGCAAAATCTGTGTGTGTGAGCACAAGATTTCCGAGGCCGAGGATTCCATTTAAAAGGATATAAAGCATCAAGAACAAACAGCTTACAAAACAGTACCTGATTTTAGTAGATTGTCCGGTCCACAAACATGCAGTATGCATAGAAATGTACAGGTCAAAGCTCATTTTGGAGGTACTGCTACTAGTCATATTATAACCTGCATATGCAATAACAAAACGAAAGTCCTTCATGCTAATGGAAAAAGACGTTTACATTTATTTAATCCTCCAGCAGAACTTGATGACAGCAATACAGCATTATAGCATTTAAAGCATTGCACACACCAATGACATATTATCACCTTTACATAATAATTTAGTAAAAAATGTACCTAATCTGTGAGGTTGGCCAGTCTGAATATTGGCCTTGCTTTTATCCACAGACACAATCTTCTCTTTACCCATGTCAAGTATGGTTTCATTGGGTCCAAGTGATGCACTCGGGGTAATCCCTTATAAATCTCACCATCTTCATCTGGACCGGCCTGCCAGAATGCACTTATCATTCTTCTCTTTTAAGTTTTCAGCTTCATGTCTGGTTCAAAATATGTTGACCTCTTCCCTTTGTATTCTGAGAAGCATCAATGCCCATCCTTCGAAGACCTGACACAATCAATTTAGCTTGGATGCCCAACTCACTGATGCATTGACATTATGTGCAACATTTTGAGTGGCTGTGTGTGTGTGTGTGTGTGTGTGTGTGTGCATGTGTTCAAAAGTTTATTGATACCCTATTTTTTATTGCACCCACTGCTGACCCAGCTGTCAGTTATGCACACACAGCTTGAGTGATCTCCATAGAAAAGCACTTTAAAATTTAATATGCAGCATTCTGAATAAAGACTAGAATTGAAAATGTTGCCCTAAACCAAGCTTTATCACTGCCCTGGAAACATATCAAAAGTATATATCTTGTAGGCACACAACCTATACCTTGAGTGGATCGCACTGTGTGTTAGGATGGCAAGGTGGCATAATCATATAAAATAACTAATCATTAGTTTACTGGGACATTTCCATGTTGTGGCAAAATGCCATCAAATTAACACTGAATTCCTACATCCCAGTTTATTGGTTGGCAAATAAAAAGTTCTGCAAATGTACTGGCATTGCTGAAAGTCCTGTGAATAATTATTTCCAGTATTGCATTAGACTATATCAAACACTTCTTGGCACCTCCTTTTCATTTTTGACAAATTATATCAGCCAAAATGATCCAGCCGCTATCTGAATTTTACGTTTATTAATATTGTCAATCAGTTCCTATTGCAGAAGCAGTCCGATTGTGCTCTAGTCTCCACAGTAAGATGTCTGTTTTCTAGGTACCATAATGAATCTCTAGACAGCTGAACACAAGGACTTATCTTCTCTCTTACCATGAGGATTCTACGAATTCTGAACACATCCCACAGCTTAATGCTAATCTATCGCTAATTGGCCCCAAATTAGCCCTTAGGAAAGTGAACCACATTCTTGGGGTCTGACCTTACTTCTGCTCGGAGAATAGCACACAGTCAGTGCATGTGCATTCAGCCCTGGAAAAATTACATGGCAGCCCCCTTTACCGAGATCGTCTCCATGTAGCTTAATTATATGCCTTCTGACAGTGTTCCACAAACTACATTCTCTATCCCATGTGGTTAATTTAAGATTCAAGATTTCAGGGTTGAGTGCAAACAGGGGCGCTTTTAAGGCAAAAAGTCCACTAGAAAGCACTTTCAGAAATGACTATGCCAGAGTAGGGGTGACAGATATGAACTGAAAGTTAAACCACAATATTTTACACTATTCACATGATAATAAACAATAGCAATATTATTATTGTTGTTGTTGTCCTTTCGTGTTTACACTTTGCAGTTGGTCTGTCAAATAGTATTTCACTATTTGTTGCTGTTCCACATTTGCTATGTTCTCCACTCTGCTGCTTTAAGTTTACCCTAACCAAGATGAATTTAATAGCTCATACTACTTGTGGCAAGCTCCAAATGAACAGGCTTGCTTTGCATGCAGCATGCTTCTAGTATAAAACACTGCACAGATTAGTTGGGTATTGCAAACGGTACTTAGGGCTTAGTTATTCATTTTGGTTTCAAATTGCATATTTCTCCATTTCTATTAAAGTTCATGTCCATGTTCAATTTGTCCAGTGAGCAAGATGTTTGTGGTTCACTGTCTTTGGGCTTAACATGGTACCCACGATCTGTATCAAGAGCCATTATACCAGCATGAATTTTTTAACCCATATGCATGCTTCTGGGTCCTTTTATCCCATGTCGTCTTGAACCTTCATTGCTCAAAAGAAGTGGAAGACATGCATTAAGACTCTTTTCTCTCTTGGTGCAATAAGCTCACTCTTGCAATCAGATCTGCGGAGTCCCCCGCTGTCTTCAAGCATCTGAAGACCCACCTCTTCAAGGAGCACCAAGGGGACTAATTTGTCTGTTAAGCACTGGTGTACATTGCTTTGGATAAGAGCATCAGTCAAACACTGTTAATGTAAATGTAACTATACATCCCACATCTAACAGAGTGGTTTTCTGATGCCTATGGCGTCATAAACACCAACATTTGCAAAGTAGTCATCTCACGAAATCCTTGCAAGTTGTTTCTCAAATCTGGCATTTATGGTCAATTATTTTTCAAACAAATGCAAAAGAATTCCACTCGAGTTCCACTGGAAGAATTTTATTCTTGTGCGCACAAAACCTGCCGCAAATGACAGGCTAATTGATGTCTCAGTTGCTTTCTGCACTGCTCTTGAAATGCTCTGCCTGTGGGTTTATATTTATTTGTAGTGCTGTTCTCGAGAGCTCTCTTTGAAAAGAGAGTGTTTTACATGTAATCTGTAGGTGCTGGAAATGAGGAACTATCTCTTCTCTGATGTTCAAGGGCCTTGCAGCATTACGGAAAGATCACAACGTGTTTTCAGTGCCTTTTTGTCTTTTGCTCGGAGTACTTTTTTTCTCCTGTCTCTTCACTTTCCCTCCGTGTGCAGGAAGAATAAACGGTGTGGACAGCACGTTGGTTCTGTAAGAACTAATCGTTAGACATTAATTAGCTTGCGAGCTTATTTACAAACCGCGCCTCTAATCAAGTTCTTTTTTAATGCTATCTGTTATCAAGTCAGTTTTGGCACAGCCGCAAAGCTGCTAGAGATCACAGTCGACTGCTGTTCACAATTAATTAATGCTTAATATATCTCACTGTTACTCCCTCCTCCCCACACGTATCCACAATGGACACATTTAACCACATTATCCAATCTCGGGGAAAGGCATACTTGAAGCTGCGTGTTTCCTGCAATAAGCTGTGGCCTAAGGGGGCCTATTCAGTAAGGTGTTTTCAGATTAACTTTATAATACTGGTGCAAAAAAAAAGAGTGTCTATTTCTGCCTTTACTCTTCCGCTGTAATAACATTACTTCTCATGGACTTTTCTGTTTGTTTGTGTTAGAAACTAGAACTTTTAGCAAGGAAATATGGAAAGGAATATACTTTATAGCCTACTTGTCTTTTGTGGTTACTCCATTGACAAAATAAAAGATAGCCCTTGGCGACCTAAATACCATTATGAATGTGCATGCATGGTTGCTTACTTCTGCGGCACATCCAACCATAAAGGTGAAATTGTATGTCCTTTATACTACAATAGAACACAGTGATGGACAGAAAGTTTCACATGCTGATCCATTTAGACATACACTCATTACATCTACTCTGAGGGTAATAGTCTCCATTGCCAATGATATAATAAGTAAAATGGGATTTTCTTACATTTACATTTATATTACATTTCTTTGTAAAGGCTACAAGAATAAACCAACCTTCGCAGAATGACCAAGGCATATTGCTGTCAGAGATAGAGCTAGTCTGTCACTGTCAGTCGTTTTAGTAACCAACTAAAAGCAACTACTTTGATGATTAATGGAGCAATCATATACATGCTAGTAATAACAGCAAACATTTGATTTCATGACATATTCATGCAATTCACAAAAATAAACATAAACACATGTGTGAGATCTTGCTTGTGGAATATACTGGGTTTGTCTGAATATGGCTTTATAATGAGTTGTGGACCTAATCACTAAGCCGAATCAAGCTATAATGATAGCCCTAGAATAAGGTACATTTCAGGACTTATAACAGCAAAGAACATATGACAGCAAAGGACTAGAAAGATTCCAGGGTTAAATAAGGCCTCTTATAGAGGAGTTATGGAGATAAAATTAAGGATGGCTCTGCTCCGTTTGCTGAATATTAAACTCAGCCAACTGGAGATGGCTAAAGACCTGATACATCAAGACTGCCAGCAATTGTACCTCACCACGATAAAATATGAGTCAGGGTTCAAGTCCTTAATTCTTTGCTAATTACATTATTAAGTACATGATGTCAAAGGAGGGGGTTCCTCTTACTGAACTGTCACATGGTCAAATGCTAAACAAGGCTTAGTTCTAGCTCAGCAATTAATCAACATCCATATATAGCAACATCCCAAGGCCAGTGTTGTTTCAGACACATTAGATTTGGGCTCAGGCATATCAGCTATTAACACATCCTGACTCCCTGTCATATTGCACTTGCCTTTTTCCACACACACACACGCATACACACACACACACGCGCGCGCATACACACACACACACACAATCAAGAGAAGGCTGAGTGAAAATCAAAGGACGCCCCATGTGCACACAATGATACTAAGGAAGAAGTCATTTGAGTCAAGTCTGAAAATGTAAAGACTCAAATGGTGCTAAATGTTATCAGTATTTCATGTCAGTAAAAAAAGCAGAATTTTCATTGCAACCTTGCCAATATCAAAATAAGCTATGTGCTTTGGGAAGCTGTGTGTGTGTGTGTGTGTAAGTGTGTCTAATCTTGAAATGCAATGTGGCTTCCAGAAAGGAAAAAAAAGGTTTTCAATGAGCGCTGCTGAAAATAAATATATATTTTGTGAAATTAAATCATTACATAACACACAATGAGAAACCACAAGGACCTTGCAGGCAACTAAACTGACAAAATGCTCAGATTATTGCTGTCACTACTGATTATATTAGGAATTGAGTAATCTGCTATTTATTTTGACAATTCATCGAGTAATCCATGTTCAGGAAAAGCTTCATGCATAGTCTTTGAAGGATTCCACGATATTTTATTGGAAAAGATAAACTAGGATCTCCTTAAAAATGATACATATCCAAAAACACTGAGGTAAGCAATGAATAAATGAATAAACATAAAGAGAAGTGCTCTTCATGTTCTGTTATCTTTCTGTGTGATAAGAAATTTGCATGATTGTTAACTGTGGAACCAACTGAGTAAAATGACTCCGTTTCTGCTGTACCCTCATATGCATATAATAATAACTGCAGTTGACCTAAACTCAGCCTGAGAATTTTCCAAGCAGTTTAGTTATGGTTTCTTATCCTTTAAATAGAAAAGTGATATCATTCGTTGATTTGTTGCTGCTACTTACAGGTACTGCATCAATTAAACTGTGAATGAAACTTGCCAGTGAATATTTCAACTTAATCATACCACAAAGAATGTTGTAGTTATCTGTTTGATGTAACATTTATAATTCGGTGATGCACACTGCAAGACTAATGGAAATTTTGGACTTGGAGAATCTGGTTGAATCCTAATTATTTTACTTAATGTACAGTACATCACATAGTTCTCACTGGAATACAATGTAACATTCATTTAAAGTTATGATTAGCCAGCTGTGATAAGTAAATTAGTTCTTAGCATGGTGTAACTCATTTCTTGATTATCAGATCATATGCGTAAATGTAATGGTTTTCATCATTATCTCTTTCCCTGGATTGTGGGTGTTAACAAAGGTAGGTCTGTTGTGTTTCCTTGACAGGAACAGGCTCCTTAATTAAAAATAGATGCTTGCCTATATTTTCATTAGCCCTTGGTTTCACCCTTGTCTTGGACTAACGTGTTGAGAAGACGAAACTTTCCTTCTTACCCAACCCCTGCAGGAAAGACCTGCAGGGAAAGTCAGTGAATTTCTCTGACAAAGTCAGCAGAGAGGAGCCCTTTGAAGATCTTTTTAATTTCCTTTTCTTTCTTTTATCTGACTTGCATATTAAGCTGGCACCTGTGCTGCCATGCCTGCTGCCACATTTGAAGCGGATTACTCAAGACTAGTTCAATGTATTTTAAAACGGGGAAAGGCATTGTTTGGGTTCCATTTCACAGCCGCTTTCAAAAATCAGCCAGCTCCATAAACACTAGGAGCGAATGAGTGACACGCAGCGAAGATGCTTTTCATACGCTAAGCTCTTGTCGCCATTTGTGAAATCAGTAACCTTTCTGCACTCATTGTGCTTTTAGTCAGCACAGAGCTTAACGAAAGTGACTCCAAAAAGCCTAGTTATTTGCCAGCAAGAGTTGGAAAAGTAGTGGGAATATTTCCAGTAGAGACAAATCTGCCCAGGCTGCCCTAGGTTAATGTTGTACTTCAAAGCTGAGTTTGTGAGTGGTCTAATAAGTGCACCGGTGAAGCAAAATTGCCTAACAATAAAACCATTTGTTCTTGCTTTGTGAGCAAAAGACAAAAGCCTGATTTAATGAACGTCAATCATTTTATTATCAATGATTTCTTATAAGTTTTGTCTGTTGACACAGAAACAGAAAACAAGTTAAAATGTATCGACTCAAACCTGTCAAATTTACAGAACATAAATTGACTGGAAATAACAGTGATATACTCAGTAAAATAGCAAAACAACAGTTATGACTCTCTAATTCTAAGGGTTACATTCATCACTGGGTTTGATTTTTTTATTTTCCAAAATCGTAGAGATCTCTTTCACATCTATTGCTGAAACCGCCATATTTTCGCCATGAAAGATGGCCCATTGCACATCATGTTTTGAGTCCAATTTCAGTTTAATTCAAAAGTGGTCTATGTCACCACTAGTTCACATTTATTAAAGAGCTCTGGTACTGAATCAGTACTTGGTATCAACCAACATCCTGAGTTTAGAATCAGACCCTATGTCAAACTTTAAAGTCATGTAGATTATGTTTCGAAATGCATTTACCATGATAAAAAGCTTCAAATTGATTCTGCTTATGACTTTTTTTCTTTTTAAGACAAGACTAACAATACGAAATACTGCATATAACACAGAAAATATCACTTATTAGACACTGGAATTGCTATGGGAGTTGCCCAAAAAGGTGACACACACACCCACAACCCACCTCCAACCCACACACACACACACATACACACACACACACACACAGAATCTACAACCCAACATCTTAGGTATAGAAAAATCATTTAAACTACGGTGGCTTTCAAGGGACTGAAAAATACATTGTCTTTTATTCATAACAGACACTGGGGCTGCTGGATATGATTCATTTGACTGGAAAAGCTCAACTTTCCCACTGAGGGCATTCATTTTCAAGGCATTCATTTTCTCTTCAAATCACATTGTTCTCAAGTTTCCCACTGTTTCTCCCACGCTGCTCAAGGGGTTTGTTAAACATGTATCAGTAGGACATCACCGGATCACGTATTCCTGTTTAGCTTTTTAGATACAGACAACTGCCTTGCTGAAGGCATTTTAGTAACTATCTCAGCAGTTCCTCAGATATTGCTTGGGTTTAACCATTAAAGACAACATGTAAAATCCATGCTGTAACCTAACTAGCCTAACGTAAAAACACTAAAGATCATTCGACACACATATAAATACTGTTCCTAAAATAGGTTTTCTTTATTTACGAAATATTGCTAAGAAACACACTTTCCCTACATGATGCAGAAAAATTAGTCCACACCTTCATTTCCTCCAGACTTTGTAATACCGCACTATAAACTAAATAAGCAACAATAAACTAAATAAGCTTCAGCTAAGCTTCATCCAGAATGTTGCAGCTAGAGTCTTCTCTAGAACCAGGACATTTGACCACCTTAGTTTGATATTATCAAGACATCATTGGCTTCTAATCAAATTCGTCCTGATTATAAAATTCACAGAATTTTGAGAGCTGCAGCAGGGAAGGGCTTTTCATATAAAGCCCCCCAGCTCAGGAATAAATCCTGAATAACATATGAGACTCACATAGTCATAGTTTTAAGTCTAGACTGAAAACCTACTTGTTAAGTTACTCTTTCCATAACGAACATCTCCCGAGCTGGGAGGTGATGAGTACAGAGAATTCCAGTACTCTGGGACTCTGGTGCTATTGTCCCACCACTCCACACGTTCAAGTTTGTTGACGGTGGAGAGGGGGGGGTGCCAGAGTCTCAGGGTGCTCTCATGTCTATCACATCCCTCAGTTCTGCCCTTTCTAGCTAGGCTGCCACACACACACTCTTTCCAGTTTTAAACTGTACACTGTAAACTAACAGAACAGAACAAACTCTTTTTTGGACCATCTTCTCCTAGGGGAACCGCTGCCCATCTGTCTAGCCTGACTCATCACCATCGGTGCTCCAGGTCATCACCTCATCCCGGATCTGCAATCGCTGGGGTCCCTTACCCAAATGTCCTCAACTGGCTCGGCTGCTTTGGACCCACCATGTGCTCCTCCCCCATCCAAGGGCAACTGCTGTTGAAAAGAGATTGTTCCTGCTGTGGACTACAGAATCTCAAACTACTTCTCACTCTGACTTTAACAAAAACTACCTTCACTGACTCTTAATAATCCCTACTCGGTTAGCCATAGACTGCCAAGTGTTCAGCAGTGATTAAGTCTGTACACAAAGGTCTTCTATTGTTAGTTATTTCCACAGAGACTCTTTTTCTCACACTCCGGGTCAACCAGAGAGGTATGGGAGTCTTGGTTCCTCCCGAGGTTTCATCCTCCAGCTTAGGGAGTTTTTCCTGTCCTTTGTCACCCTTGGTTGGGTAAAGACCTAGATTCTGTAAAGCTGCTTTGTGACATCGGTCATAAAAAGTGCTTCATAAAACAAAAGTACTGATGAAAGAAGTGAACTGTCACAGTTACAGCAAACCAAAATAATGAAATTGGATCATTGCATCAATTTAAATTTAAAAGTGTGAAGTGTAACAGCATGCGGTGTAATGATACACATAGTTAAACACTTGATTTGATTTATGACATCTGTTTTTGAATGGTTTTATGATTTTAAATATACTGTACCATTTGATTTTATCAAAAGGATGAAAACTGAACAAAGAAGCCTGACCTTATTATGAATGTCTAATAAAACTATAGCTATATACAAAACCACATCTAATATAAGCTAAACTGAATCTCACATTAACTGTAACCACATGATTGTTTCAGCATTTTAATGTGGTTTCCATGAAGGATGAATAAATAAGAAAGAGGCTTATGTTCCCTTTTTGCTGATTCAGATTTCCTAAATATTGTTTCTGTCTTTACCTTTCATCATACAGTGTCCACTTACAGCCTAACCCGGCGCTCCAAATAACAATACAACTGCTATACAGAAACAGTTGCTGTACAACTGTTTCCTCAAAACACACTTATAGGAGGCAATGGGTAGGTGGGTTTTCCATTCTTTTCTAAATACAAGTAAAACACACTCATCGTCTGTGGTAACTGACAACATGCTACAAACGCGGCAGATCTGTATGAAAGACATGAATTGGTTCACAAAAATGGAAAGGATTAAATGAAATACACTGAAATAAAATTGTTAAGAAGCATAATAAGAGAAAGATAAATAATAAAATGCTTTCATTTCAACAGTTGCCAACAGTGGAATCCTATGAGGATACAAGGAAGTCTGTATATGCTAAAACTACTTTATTTGACTGAATGGAAATGTGAGGCATGACTGAATAAAGTTCATGCAGCAATTACGTTTTTGTGTATCAATATAATCAAAAAAATATTATTTTAATGATTATCCACAATATAATAAAGTAATTTTAACTTGAAAAATTAATTGACCACGCTGCCTTAATATTTTGAAAGTTGTGTAGCCATCTTGGCTACTCAGACCATCCCAGCATACAGGTTTCTCTTCAGTCATGTAAGGCCAGTGTAAGGCTCCAAGCTCTTCAGAGCTGTTTTGAGCATGACTGGGACATATCTAAGGGGGCTGCAACCTATGATGGCTCTGCCAGCCTAGAGTAGTACATGACGTCAGTGACCAGCTACATCAGCAAGTGCAAAATCATCACCATATGCACTAACCAGAAGCTGTAGTTGACTGTGAAGGAGTATGTGCTGCTGAGAAACCGAGACACTGTCTTCAGATCAGGCAACAAGGCTGCCTGGAGAACAGCAAGGGCCAACTCATCCCAGGTCATCAGAGCAGTGAAGCGCGCACATGCTCAGAAAATCCATGGTCATTGCCAAGACATCGGTGACACACAGCGCTTGTGGCAGGACATACGGGCCATCACCAATCACAGGACACCTCCACCTGGCTGTGATGGTGAGGCCGCCCTTCCAGATGCGATGAATGACTTTTACGTATGGCCTGAGACACAGAACGACATGGCAGTGAGGAAGATTATTCCACCCCCAGGTGCTCTGTCTGACCATGGCTGAGATGAAGAGGACTTAGCTTAGAGTCAATCTACAGAAGCCTGCCAACGTTCCCTGTCATGTGATCAGAGCGGCTGGCAGATGTCCTTACAGACATCTTCAGTATCTATCTGAGCACCACCATCATTCCACTGTCAAAAAGCTTACTCCTCAACTCATAAATACCCTGTATTTATGATATACCATATATATATTTTTTCCAGTCCTGTTGCCATTTGCTGTTTTTGCACAATTAGTTATTACTATCTACCATTTTTTGAACCCCTAACGACTCTGTGGCTGGAATACAGTATGTCATTCACACTTTGTCATTGTTTTCATTCACACTAGTACTCTCACTGTTCCTTTCAACTCCACTGTGTTGGCTTGTTCTGTAAATTATTGTACTGTTGCTGTAGTATTTTTCGCACTTTCTCTTGCAGTCCTGGGCTCACACTTGTGTGGTCCTGTGGTGTTCTGGTTTTGATTTTTGCATTGCACCATAGTCTTGGAGACCTGTTGTTGGTTTATTTCTCTATGTACACTATATATGACTGAAATGAAAATAAACACAAATTTGACTTGATTTTACTTGACTTGAGATAACTGAACTTCTAATAATAAGTTGATATAAGTTAACATTTGAATAAAAAAAAAATTACGACAGCCCGGTACCTAACTTTATTTTTATAGGAAAGGTAAAAATGAGTGATATGAAGCAGGTTGTGTGAGTCCCTAAAGTCCCTGAATTGTCCTTGGCTGCCTCCAGCTCCAGGCACACAGTGTTCTATCACACTTTAAAGCATTAACCGAGCGACTTGAGTGTCCTGTCGCTTTAAGATCAGAGAGATACTCAAGTCTGCATTTGCTTTTCTGTAACCTTCTTTCAGTGGAGAGTCAGGGCTGGAAAGGTGAAAGATGAGCATTATCTGAGAAGAGCACCCTCTTTAGGTGGGCGGGATAAGGGAGGACAGAGGTGAGATCTTAACAGAAACAGGCAACCAATATAATTAGATTATTTCTGTTTAAAATTCCGATAAGGCTCTATCTGAATATCTTAGATCATAAAGCTGATAAGCAGTGCTTCACCATTATTTCCCCCTGCATTGGTTGTTGCCTTAAGCCTCTTTTTATTTAAGCAATTCAAGGTTCTGACGCGCTATCTGACTTTATGTATTTGGTATAAAGAGAATGGAATGTATGTATTTGGCATAGAGAATTTATTATAACCCTTAGGAGACCCTGCAGTTACATTAATTAGCTGTTTAATTCAAGGTTTGGCTTAAAAGTTGGTAAGAACAATTTAGTGGGATGGAATGTGTAGGTGAAAGTTAAACCAGAGGTTATAATATGGTTTTCCCACAGAGGGAACATTATGTGATACAACAATACAATTTAAGGGTGATCCTCATATGAGTCAGGAATCAAGTTGGATGAGAATGCAAAGGAAAACATATATTTATTTTTTATCTTTTTACCAGACAAATTACTCTCTATCCAGCGCCTGTCTCCATCAATAGCTATGTCAAAACAAATCTGTTTTGTAACAATACCTTTAACAATCCCATAATATAAAATTCAAATCCTAGTAAAATATGTACATTTCTACTTGCAAAAGCAAATGTTGTATCTGTTTAGGTATTTATTATCTGGTAATAACAGCAACACGTTTTTATAATTCCCAGAGAAAACTGTGTCTTTCACTGGTTAGACTGTATGGCTTGATTTCTTTTTTCATTTTGGCAAACCCAGAACATAGAAAAACTAGCAAAAATAGACCTATAAAACCCTTGGGAGTATAACACTGATGTGCTCATGGGTAATTTGACACACTCGGCTGTCCTCACTGACCCAGGGGTGCAGAAGGAGAATCATGGCTGGCCCCATAATACGTTTAGTGGTAACTCGGTTGAAGCTTGCAACATCTGTCTTCCACCCAGCCAACCACTGCTAGTGTCTGAGAGGTATTTGATTTTGCAATAAACTCTCCAAACTTGCCTCCTATCAATGACAAAAGCGTTGTTTATTTTTTAATGCTTTGGTCCCCCCACCACCTTTACTATGGCTCTCCCTCATACAGCAGCCTGCTGGAGCCAAGACAAATACACAGCTATGTATATATATATACATTTGTAATAGTTTCACACAAACTCAAAAAAGGGGCCGGACAAAATAATTGGCACC
>JBBPCY010000032.1:21518940-21528964 GCA_037974405.1 Brachyalestes nurse | reverse complement strand
ATACACACAGGCCAATTAGGCCACGATCAGGTTCACCTGAATACTAGGCACAGGGAGTATATATAGCCCTTGTAAACATCACTTCAGTGTGAAGTATACTGAGCCCTGCCTAGATACCAAGCCTTGTCTCTGTGTTTGCCTAATTCTTGTTATTGACCGATTTCTGTTTCCCTGGATTACCCTTTTTTGCCTCACGGACTTACTTTGATTGATTCGCTGATTGGATCTCCAGTTTTTGACTTTTTGCTCTGGACTTTGTTTTTTTTCCGATTTTGCCCTGTGGACTTGGTTTTCTAAATAAACATTATAAACTGCACTTGGATCCTACTTGTATTTATTATATAGTTAAATAGATGCATACACACTTATATAATACTCATGTATACATATATATATATATATATTGATACATTTATATTTATTTGTAATCTATCTTATGTATCTTAATATCTTATTTATGTATGCATGTATCTCGTTAAAATGTATATATACATGTATTACACAATAATTATTACATAATAATTGTAAATATACTGTTTTATTTCTAAACCTATATAAAAATTATATACTAAAATATACAAACACACACACACACACACACACACACACACACATATATATATATATATATGAGGTTTGAAAGCAGCTAATCTGAGAACGTAATTTATTTATCCTTTCTGCTGATTGGCTGCTGCCCTGTGACGCATCTCTGGCAGACCCAGACCAACTATCCCAAGTGTTCTCGTGTTTTTCCTTTTGTTTATCTTAAAGCCCTGTATTTTTATTACTGTAATTTAAATGAATTTATTACTGTATTTAGTGTGCTTATACCAAAGAAAACAACAGCGCATACCAAAGAAAACACATGTGCATGAATTACAGTACAGTCTATACAGGGGTAACATTGGTATTTTACATTCTAGCACTGCAAGAGTCAGCAGTTCACTGTAAACTGTACAGTATAAATACTGGTTTATCTTTAAATTCCCTTTAAGGGTAATGTGTTAAGCTGAGTTTAAAATGAAATTAAAGTGTTTTGGAAGCATATTTGTGGCATTTTTAGGCATTTTTTTAACCACATCACATATTCATGGTTTTTCACTATACGCAGGTGCTCTTAATTGATAACTGATAATATTGGCCAATATTATTTTATTATTTTATTTATATTTAATCAATTTTATAATTCAATCGTTTCTAGTAAACAGTGCTTTATATAGCTTTATTTGAGTTGTGAATGTTTTTGTATTTGTATTTTTGGTTTATGTTCAGTGCTGTGTTTGCATTTATATGTAATACTGTAATGTAATGATATTTTGTGTTCAGATTTATCTATTCCGATTGTCTAGTTTTAGACAGCTCTATAAGGACTGAACATGGCACACAGAGCTGCTGTACCTGATACGATTGTACTAGAAAAATACTAGTTCTACCATGCCAGCGTCACTGCTGTGCCGAGATGAGTTCGCCCCACCAATATTATCTGATATAAAATCATATATGTCTGAGTTTGAATAATACGTCAGGTATAACTGATAAAACGGCCAATGGGTGTAAATAAATGGCCAGTGTATAATACCAACGACGCATGCAATATGTTCAATATGTGCAGGCTCCATATATGCATAGCTATATGCCTGGTTCAAATTGAAGATTAGGACTACTGTGAAGGTGGAATGTCCTCAAGCTATTGTATGAAATTCCAAGTAGACCATATTTCACACAAATGATGTAAAGGTGAATAAAGAAATAAAACTAAAGAGCGTAAAGAGCTTAGTAAGGCACATATTATTACAATTATGACAGATGGACATCTTGAGCAACAGAGAGGTTACAGTGATGTTGTTGAAAATGTCACCTCTCCTAATGATGCAAGAAGCATTGTTAATTCAGTACACTGGCCAAATATAAGTAAAGTAATTATTTCATAATCTTTCTGAAAATACTTTCTGATGTGTGGTTTTGCACATCTTGCATTCAACTGATATTTAATCAAGATGAACTTGGAGTTTAAAGTCAAATGTCAAACCAAAACCTTGGCTCAGAAGGCAAGGTATGAACCAAGCCATGAAACCAATTCACCAATATTCCTCTAGTACCTGAAGAACAGATGTAGACTATTAAGGACTGATGGACATCACTCTGGATACGAGCGTCTGCTAGATGCTGTTAATGTAAACATACCTGAGTGGCCTATCTAACAGCAGAAAAAGCAAAACTTTTGAAAAGTTTCCCACACTCTGTGATGTTTCACTTCCATACAGCTAAAACGAGAAACAGACTAGTAAAATAACATTTTCCAAAGGGCTCTAATGGGTTTGTCACCAAATACACAGGGAAAGACTTCCAGGGTTGTGGAGGGTGCTTTTAAGGCTTGGCTGAAGCCCTGCAACAAACTAGAGACTGTTCAAATTATGCCGAAAAAAGGAAGTGACTTCAGGGCTACAATCTCTGAAAAACTCACACTCAGTCAAAAAAGCACATGCATTTTCTCATGAATAAACTCAAACATTTCCCAAACACTGAGTGCAAAAGTAGTTCATCTAAAATGTATGAGGTGGAAGAAAAAATACATAGCTCACCACAGAAAGCCCTGACTCACCTCTACTCAAGCACTCACTCTCAGCAGGCCCACAAATCCCATCCAATGAAGACCTAATTACACCCTTAAGAGTCAGCAATCATTGCCATAATTGTTTAGTTGACATAATTATGCTGACTATCTGATGCAGTGAACCATGATTTTTTAACTCCTTTAGACATACCTTTGTGTTAACAAATATGCGAATCTGTGTTCTTTCCCTCATAGCCTTCTTCAAAACGAAGTGTAAATACAGTAAACATAATGTTTTCCTCTCTTTCTTGGCATGAAAAGAGAGCTTTATATTTATTTTCTAGTGTCATAAAACATTTAACTTTAGCAAGCCTCTTGACGTACCATGCAAGTAGACAGATAAACACAATTCACCCCTCATATGACCCAGGATTCAAGTCAACCAAAATAAGTGATGACTAAAAGAACTCCTCATTGTTTCTTCCCCTTTGAGGGGATAGCCACATTTTCATGCTACAGACTTTCATTTTTTTCCACAAATCTCTAATACATGCAAAATGTAACGTGGCAGATTTAAAACAAAATCGTTTGATAAAACCAAACTGATAACACGTCTATGTGTGACACATTTTCGAAACTTTTTTATAAACGTTACTATTGATACATTTGTAATCGCTTGAGCCATTTATAAACATAACTCCATTCTAGAAGAAATGCTTTATCACAGTTGGGATTTTTTAAAGGTGAATATATGTAAAAGGTCTCGCTTTCGGAGATAATTAAAATGACAAGAAAGGTGTACATTTCCAGTCTGAAGAAAATAAAATCAGAAAAATCTTTAAAAAATGTAATCTTTCATTAGAAATGATACTGTACTTCTAACAGCAAAACAGCGAAAAGAGCCAACCGCCCCAAGCCAGGAATGTTTGTGTGTGTTTGTGTGTGTATGTGCTTCTTCATGGGGTCAGAGCAGGGTCAGTGCGTGTCTGTAAGTCAGAGGTTACCGAATGTACCAATGAATGAGAACCAGAAGCTATAACGTTAAAAAGATTTTATGATCAACATTTAATCGCTCACATGAGTTAAGCACTAAAGTTATAAACAGGACACATATTTTGATCTGCCTGGAGGAATGGTGTTCTATAACACGAACAAACACGCTTCCTCCTTTGCCAGCCATGATACATCCACATTTGCAAACTGGATATCCATCCTTGAGGACAACCCCATGTTTGTTTTTGAGATATCTCAAGTAATCCCACATTGATGATTTCTTTTTCAGGGCATGGAGAGCAGGGATCTCAATCTCGCTCCTCTCTGCCATTTTCTCTGCTCCATATGTGGTGCAGTTGCCAAGGCTCACAGGCGCTGGAGGAGGAAAGGAGATGCATATGCTGGCATATGCTGATCAAATTCTCTGTTTAGTTGCATTTTTCAATACCAGTATGCTCAGCAAATGTTCATGGTATGATAACCATCAATATACTGTGAAACTGAAACTGCTGCAACTCTCGTGGTACAGCATAGTGCCCTTGCCTGGGTGGGGAGTCAAATTTTACAGATATTTCTCCATCTATGCTTCACAAACCACGATCTATGGACCAGAAGAAAGATGTTACCATTTCCGTTTCTAGTGAAATTGTATCTCGTCTCAATAAACACGTAATCGTTGGCTTTGCCATGTGGCACGATAACACACATACACCAGCAATTTTTTAAATTTCTATAGTTTATTTAATACTTGTTGAGACATGTTGTGTTCCGTGGGAATGATGATAACAGCACCCTTTTTGTCTTTAGATTACAGTGGGTATGTTGTAGTGGGTAACATTGCTGCCGCCTCCCCATATTTTTTGTAATATATGTTTGAATCTTTTTGATACAGCACTTTTGGATCCAATTTTCTCTGTGAGCTAAGTTTATAAAAACAGTGTTTCAAATAACTTTTCGTGAGTGTCCACTTTCTAGTTACTGAGAGGTTATATAACATTCAGTCACAGTGTGTGTTTGGCTAAAAGCCAAAATGCCTTTAAACAGAAGAAGGCTAT
Organism: Brachyalestes nurse; assembly: GCA_037974405.1. Taxonomy (NCBI): domain Eukaryota; kingdom Metazoa; phylum Chordata; class Actinopteri; order Characiformes; family Alestidae; genus Brachyalestes; species Brachyalestes nurse. The sequence continues at coordinate 21,524,362 of JBBPCY010000032.1, read as the reverse complement.
ACTCTACAGCCTCCTTTGGGATTCTCCTCAGGCTAATCGACTCAGACAGAGTCAAAGATCATTATGAAGCACATGGTACTTTATCATTTTTCAGCAAAATCTCAATTTTGCTCTTTATTGTATTTATTTATTTATTTATTTGACCAGTTGCAGCAATATGAACAAATGCCAGTGGGTAATATAACAAAGAGTTCAAGGAACTGACTTTTTGTTACCTGTATCATGTACCTGTGGGATGTGTTGCACAAACTAGTTCAATCTATCGAGGCCCCATCTCATAATTTAAAGGATCTACAGCTAATGTCTTGGTTAAAGACACCACAGCACACCTTCAGAGGTCTCTCTCGATGTCTACATAACTATGTATTCACCCTAGTGTGCCTGAACCCCAACCCACATTTGGGCAATCTCACTCATTCTCCCCACTAGACAGGGAACCTGGCACCATAAAACCTATTTCTCCTCTCCCCTTGTGCTAATTTCACCTTCTTCCTCTCTCCCTTGTGCTCTGCTGGACAAGCTTGGTCTGCCAGAGTCCTGTCCCCTCGTTCCTTGTCTCTTACCCGTACCTGAGTGCATGCCCTGTCTCTTCTCTCCTGGCCATGGGCCAGGTTTGCAGAGGTAACGAGGTTGGCCTGGGAAGCAAGTGTCCTTGGTGGAGGATGAGGACCTTCCCTGACCCTCGATGTTACAACGGCCTGATGCCCGGAGCACCAGAGAACACCTCAGAGCTGCCATCCTCGACACTGCTGTCTGGTGTTTCAGAAAGCACCTCCGAGTTGACAGTGACACCCAGTGCCCTGGAGCGTGTCATGCCAGTGTCACACCCTGCCTGGTTTTGCCCCTTTCAGTCACTGCCCTTTCTGTTTTGTGCTTTTCTGTCATGTCCTCTTTGTTTCTGTTTTCCTGGTGCTTTCTGTTTATGTTCTGATTCCCGGTCACGCCCCTGTTCCACCTGCTTTCTGTTTTTTACTATCCCATACTTCGCTCTTGTCCTGCCTCCAACCTGCATGTGTTTTTTTACCCCTCCTTACCCAGGTGTTTCCTATTTCTGTCACTGTATAAATACTCCTGTGTCTTTATTTACTTTGTCGATTCATCGCAACCATTCATTAAGTATCCCTGGTCTGTTTTTTTTCTGCTTGTTTTTTTTAATATATTTTGCATAACTCCTTACTTTTTGTCATGTGATAAATCTTTGCCTGCACATGCATTCGCTTTAAGTCCTACCACAGCCTACCTAATGTTACACCCAGACATTTTCTCCAGCAACCTAGCTTGTGTGTTTTGTTAACCAAATCAATAGTCACTGTGAACAATGAACTATCCCAACAATGAACTTTGCAATATGAACTTTGTAACTGTATAATATTCCAAAGGCTCTGTTAGGTGTCCTTCCCCTCTAGGAGCATTTCTGTGGTCATGTTCTGCCAAAACTCCATCCTCCCAGGCTGCTGATGGAGGCTACAGAAAGTACTCTAACAAACTGCTATGAATATTCAAGATATTTCCTGATAATTAGGTGTAAGTAGTACTACTTATTACTACCAGGTGTGTGTGTCAGAGATGTTCACAAGTGATTTTTACCAAGTCTAAGTCAAGTCTCAGGTCTTTGAGTGGCAATGTTTAAAATGTCGACTCTAAATGTGGGACTTTTGAGCTGTAAATGTTGAGCTCTAAATGTTTAGAAGATGCTAATTGGCCACGCCCCACTATTACAATTGGCCGTTACTTAGCAGGGGGCTGGACTGCGTGCTGTGGACTGCGTGCTGTGTGGTTGCCCTCACCAACATGGAGGATTTGCCTTAAATGGTCTTAAATCTAAATGTTAAATATGAAAATATATCTCGCACTCTAAATGTGAAACGTCACAGTTAGATAGGGCTCAGTGACACCTTTCCAACGACCCCTCGAAAACCGTTATTAGCTGAAAAACGCTCACCTCAGACAAAAGTAATGGGACACCGGGGCGAGATTAACGGTTTCGGGGGTTATTATGGCAAACGAGGGGTCGATGGAAAGAGTGCAAGATAAAAATAAATAATCCCATGAAATGAACATTGTTTACGAGTTATGATTCACGAGTCACAACACCCAAGTCCGAGTCAAGTCTCAAGTCATTGAGGGCAAGTCTAAAGTCAAGTCACAAGTCTTTGTTTGTGCGACTTAAGTGTCTGAGACTCAGACTCGAGTCCCCATCTCTGCCCACAGCAGCCCTTTCTGGACAGGTTTGACACCCCTGCATTAAAGAAAAGTATCTATTCAGACCTGTCTCTTGTGAGTGTGTCCACCTCTAGCCCACCATGACAGATGAACACGCCGCCTATTAAATGAATGCCGCAGCAGTTCCCTTACCTGGGAAGAAGATCCGCTGCAGACACTAGCGAGTCAACAGACCCAGCTGGAACAGTTCATGAAGGTGGTCAGACAGCTTGTGACCACCACGTTCGTGAAAACCCATGGCATGCTTCACCGCCTGAGCGGTGTAGAGGGGATCCTGCTGCCTGCAGGAGCTTCCTTTTAGCCTGTGATCTCTATTTCGAGGAATATGCAGAGATCACAGAGGCTCAAAAGGTCTCCGTCTTGACCCCGGACCACGGGAGATCCAGCAGCGCCTGACTGCTGCAGTTAAGACAAAGAAGTGAGTCGGTAGTGGAATACTCGATCATCTCTGCTGAGAGTGGCTGGAATGAGCCAGCCCTGGTGATGGTGTTTCACAAGGGACTTAAGCCCAAATTACAACTGGAGATAGCATGTCGTGATGAGGGCATGTCTTTCGATCATCTGATTCAGTTGGCCATCAAGCCCGACCAGCACAAGTGTGCTAAAGGTTCCTCTGCCAGCTTCAGAAGTTCCAAACCAGGGTTCCACAACCTTCTGTACCACACTGCCCACGAACACGCCAGAGCCCATGAATCTGTAGGAGGTTTATTAAAAGACTTTGCCACTGTGGCAGCACCACTCACAAGACTACTGAAGAGGAAACCGAAGCACATTCAGGTGACGGCAGCTGCCAAAGCTGTGTTTAAAATACCTAAAGAGCGATTCACCACAGCTCCGGTATTGAAACTCCCAGACCCCGTGAAACCATTTATAGTGGAGGTGGATGCCTCTAAAATGGATTTGGGTGCAGTGCTGTCTCAGTTCTATTGCACTCCTTGCAAATTACACCCATGTGCGTTCTTCTCGAGGAAGCTGACCAACGCAGAGAGAAGTTAAGATCTCATTAACTGTGAACTACTGGCTGTCAAAGTGGCATTAGAGGAGTGACATCACTGGTTGGAGGGAGCTAGACACCCTTTTACTGTGTTCAACTACCACTGGACCCTTAGAATTTATCAAGCAGGCAAAACTCTTATGCCCTAGACAAGTTCAGTGGGCTCTGTTCCTTTACAGGTTTAATTATGTTATCATGTACCACCCGGGCTTGAAAAATGGGAAAGATGCATTGTCGTGCCATTTCCCAGCGCCGGAGATACCAGAAAAACAGGACCCAATTATCCACCGAACTGTCAAGGTGCTTAAGTGGCCTTCGTAGCTGATGTGGAGAACACTGTACAGTCTTGCTACATCTGCGCTGTGTCTAAGCCCTCCTGTCTAGTACCTCCTGGGATGCCCCTGCCGGTACTGCAGAGACAGTGGTCACACATAGCTGTGGACTTTGTAACGCACCTTCCGGTATCAAAAGTCGTGCTGTCATGCTGGTGGTTGTGGACCAGTTTTCTAAGGGGGTTAGGGGTCCTTCCTTTTGGTTCCCTACCCACCGCCCTGGAAGTAGCTCAGGCTCTGTTTCAGGTTGTGTTCTTTCCCTATGGCATTCTGGAGGACATCCTGTCTGACCAAGCCCTCCAGTTTGTTTCCAGAGTTTGGCTAGGTTTGGGAATCCAATAGTCAGGCTGAACAGTTGATGCAGGAGCTACTGGACTTACTGCAATGGGCAGCAGCACGACTGGGAAGAGTTCCTCGGTTGGGCGGAGTACGCTCAGGTAACTGCTCTACTGATGGAAGTGTGGGAAGGGGCACACACTCCCATCAGCAGAGACGTTGGTAGGTTTAAATGCTTTACGGATTGACGTAGGAGGGAGGTGCCGGTTTTCTGATCAGGGGATAGGGTCTGGCTTCCCACTCTCCACACCTCAAATTGCTGCTACCTTCTCACCTACCTTATCCCCTAGATATTTTGGGCCATTTATGACTATAAGACAGGTGAACCCTGACGCTGAGGGGCCCGCCACGGGAACTGAGGTTAGTGAGACAACCAGTTCACCGTGGTCATATTTGAACCTAGGTGTGAGGGCTTCATTAGCTCTGTCCACCTTCATTAGCTCTGTCTTGTGTTTGATTTGACTTTGTGCTGATTTGTCAGTTAATTGTCCATGCCGTGTGTTTGTGTGTGTGAGTGGGGATTTAAATGCCAGGCATGCGTGGTCATCCTGTACTTGACTGTGAGGTTTTGTTTGTGAGTTCATGTTAAAGACTTCACGGCTGTGTGTGTTTGTACCGGCGCACCTTTTAAAAAGGGGAAGACAGAGGAGACCAGAAAAGTATTGCATGATTTGCATAATTTTCAGTTCTGCAGAAGAGGCATTTATTATCATAAAACAATTGAGCCTATATTGAAAAAAAAAAAAACATAGACTTAGCCTATATTTAAAATTCACACTTTTCCATTAAACGTTTTCCTGATGGAGAACAGAGATGTCTGAACGTCCTAAAATAATTCAGTTATTCTTTTTCTTGTTAAAAACCTTTAGAAACATGATGCATATGGCAATTTACACAAATTGTGAATTGTTAATGAGAAATGTGGTACAACTCAAAGGAAGCCTTTCAAATGCTCCAGAAAGTCTGGATGTGTAATAGAGTACTAGGGAAAAGCCTTGACCCAAATAATTTCTTTATATTTTGCTTTGAATCACATTGTTGACGCCAAAAGTACAATGTTATTCCTGTCAAACTGTTGTATCTTTGGTATTTTCAGCAGATTAAATGAAAGAAATGGGTACAAATGTTTTACTGCGACAGGCTGGAAAGTGCCTAAAGATAAAGCCTAGAGGTAAAGGAGCTTCAACTACAGTTAACACAACACAAGAATCTCTGTGAAAAAAGTTTATTTAATGTTTTCTTTAATGATGTGCTTCAGGTTAGACATGCCAGAATCTTTAACTTTGCTTCTCTTTGTGTAAATGATTTAAAAGGAGAAAAATGACTCGTCCGAAGCCGTTGTCAGTATCAGAAACGTTTATGTAGTGCAACCGAAGGTCAAGAGAGTCTGAGAGAGTCCAGTGATGCCCACATATTTTTCTTTGTATTGCGGTGTTTGACCTTCCTCCCTTGTGGGCCAGTATTCAATCCAAGTCTGCTCACCCAGGATATACTGCACCCTGAGAACAGACAAAACAACAGTGAGGACACAAACCAG
>JBBPCY010000032.1:21494787-21507477 GCA_037974405.1 Brachyalestes nurse | reverse complement strand
AGACATTCATTTGTACAGATATTAGATTAGACCCAAAACTGTATTAATATTTATTCATGAGTGTATACAGAGTGTATAAGCGGGTCAGTTTTGTGAAGCTGGCACGGCAACTTGAACTTTCTTTATTAAACTTCTATTTACTTCTAAGCTGTCTCCTGCTAGTGTGTCCACCCCTCATCCAACATGACGCCTGATGGGTCTATGAATTGCCACCATTACTTGGCCCAACACGAAGGGTTGTTCTACTCTGAAGACACCTGGGTAGCTTTTATGCTTTCTCAGAATAAGGTCCTAGGTTGGACTGAGCACTGCTTGTAGGACAGACCTGGGCATTGCGCGGCCCACAGGCCACATTCGGCCCTTGCTCTGCTTCTCTCTGGCAGGACTGAGGTAAACCATAGTTTAAACTAGAAAACTGAGAAATTTGGTTTTAAAATGAAACACTGAGAGTGCATGTCTTTTTCCTGTCCTGTTCCTGTTTCCTGTGATGCTGATGGCAGCTTTTTTTTCCTAGTACGGGTTAGAACAGGTAGACGTGACAAGACAGAGATCACTTCAGTTTAATTTCACCTCAAAAGTGGGAAATAACATATGCATGTTGAAATTAGCCCTAGGCAAGGTTTAATTATGTTTATGTTACTTTTCAAGAAAAACTTTTGTAAATCTATAATCTAATGGTTCTCCTAGGTAGAAATATTTTTCTTATATTGTAATGCATCTCTTGTATTGAGATGTACTCTAAAACACAAAAGATTTACAGTTAGCAGTCATATTCAGGAACAGTGGAAGAAATTGTCACGAATCACCAGAAAGGACCTAAGTACAAGAAAACCAGCACAATTATTCCAAAAGATAAGATTTCACAAAAACAGGAGGATGTAAAATGATCAAACCCACAGGGGCAGTCTGATATGCAAACACATCCAAGTCAGGAAGCAAAAACCCTAGGTCCATAAACAAGAGCCCAAGAAGCTGGTGATCCAGAAAGACAGTCCAATAGGCTACAAAAAACTACCAGGGGGAAGAGACAAAAAGTGGGATAGAAAAGACAGGCAGAAAAACAAAACCAGAAATCCAGCCAATACAAGAAATGGCTTGGTATGCAGGAAAGACACTGACAATACTTTTCAAAGTAATATGGGCAAACAGAGTTGTATATATACCAGCAGTCACATATCTAAAACTCAGGTAAACCAGATCTAGTCATAGGGTTCTTTGCGGAAATGTGGAATGGAGTGGGGCCTGGTTCAGTATCTGGGTGAGCATTTGGAATTGTGTTCCAGCAGGATCTGACACAAGTATTTAATTTTTATGAATTTCACAAAAGGATTTCATTAAAGAGTGTAGACATACAATGTTTCGAGTTTACTCCCTAAACACTCACTTCCATAGCAGTAACGTGATGTATGAGTGAGGGAGTTGGCATCCCCCAGTACGGTTACCTGCCCCATTTTGGACTGTTAAAAGCACATGGTTTTTACGCAGATTTTCTCTATTACTACAGTACAGTGTACAAGTACAGTATATTCATGTCCTTTTCTTTTTTCTGTGGCTTATTTGTGTTTTTATGTTCTAGATTATGATTTTATATCTGTGTTAGGATCAGTATAGTCTCGCGTAGCCAGACCTTCAGACTGATGGCTGAAGGTCTGGAATTCATAGCAGCTTTCTTTGGCCATGGCCCGCCCATAAGGCCGTTTGACCGACATGTCAAACAACCAATCACAGTTTGTTTCGTTCAGTGTCACGTTTCGGGGAGTGGAAATGTCCCCACAACAACAGACCGGACATCTCTTAAAGCGTTTATGCCGTGAACCTTGCATACTTTTGAGAATCCTACATTTATCATATCTTGATAAATGCTCATTGTCACTCATGTAAACACGACAGTTTTTCTTCCGCAATTACACGTCTGCGCTTTGTTTCCCGGGGGACCGAAAATAAACGCGACACTCGCGTCTCCCGGAAATCCGATAAAATTCAGCCAATCAGATGACGACTTCAACATTCCTGAAGTGTTTCCAGTTAAGTGTACCATATGCATCAGACGTTTAGCCAACGTTCCGTGGGCGTAACGTCTGAGGCTGAGACTAGGATCGGTAAGTGACTAGGCTAGGGTGTGTTTTGGCTTACACCAAGTGTCAAAACACACCTGTATATCAAAAATATCAAAATTTCAATATATTTGGTAACTTTTAGTATCACTGCTATCAAAGCAGTTAAGTAACAACAAATACTAAAAACTGAAAGTGGGTTGTTCTGTTAACAGTGGAAATATACAAACCAAGCATAAACGGTTCTGTGTAGACCAAGAAACATTCAGATGGTGAGGCAGTGCTGCTGAATGTTGAGGAGCTTGTGATGGTGGAGTTGTTGACATCTGGAGCCAAATCAAGGACTGTTTCCAGGCGTTTAGAGGCAAAATGCTGCCATTCCTCAAGCACTCCTGCCACCTTCTACAAATCCCTTCCATTATGTAACCAGTTCAATCTGAATTCTTTGAATATAAGTGGGTGGACAAGGCATCAAGCAACACTACAGCAGCATTATCTAATCATAATATTTCAGATGTTTTTTGTCTTTCTCTTAGCACTTAAGATTAGACATTTTAAATGATGAGGTATAAAAAATGAAGTAAAAAATTTAGTATAAATTTCATTGTGACCAATTAACAATGGGGGACAAACTTTTGTATACAAAGAGCCAGCACAAAAATGTGTGTAAAATTACCTTGTGAATTAATGCATATAAAATGTACATTTTATTACCTGTGGCACATGTACATCTTTCCCAAGCCTCCTGGAAGACTAGTCATTTATCTTAGTTCTAAATTCACTCTATTCACTGTTTGGAGTATTAAATATTAGAGTGAAATATATGAATTTAGTTAAAACAATGATTAATAGGCTGTCCTAAATCTGTAGTATCAGTGTCACATCAGTGTCATAGAACCACTGCAGGCCATAATAAAGTGCCAGATTGTTTTGTGATAAATGAATGATTTATTGAAAATTCACTGAAAATCCAGTCTATCATTGGTGTCAATGGTGCTGGGAAGGACATCTTGACAGGCTTAATGTTTTTGATGCATCTTCATTGTACTAGAGGATGATCTCAATCTGGAGGATTTTAAAATAGTGATCTGAATGCTATGCTGAAGAAATCTGCTATGCTGAACGAATGCTATGTGTAGAAATCTGGGCGTTTGAACATGTGTTAACCTTTTTACCATGCTACTTGCAAAGTATTCAAGGACTGATCACATTTCTTTTGTACTAAATAAGACAATGACCTTCAATATGGAAGATATATAACACTACAAAACTGTATACTATAATATTACATAATACTGTAATATAACATTGCATACAAATGTCTGTAATTAGCAATGATGATGTGTCGGTTTGTAAATGATTGGAATGGTCTGAGGACAGGATATTTGAGCTGAAATTTTGACACCCAGTAAAAGTCACTGAAATGAAATGACAGAACTGCTCAGGTATTAATTAAACTGCTATACCTACTCTAGTATCACAGCTAGGGCTTAAAATGCTTTCATTTGAGCAGGGATTTGTGCGTCTCTTTGCAGCCAGAGGCTCTGTATCTTAATAAAGCCGGTAGTGTCTAACATGTGAAAACATCAGTGAGGCCTGTCTAATGTTTTGATCATTGTTGACTGGCTCTGCTGCACAGACTGCTGGGAGCCACGGGCCAATAGTAAATCACATTGCATCAAAGTCAGAATTCCCCTCCACTCATTATAAGACTTACAACACATATTGATTTGCTGTCCTAAAGCACAATACAATTCAAGTGTTCTCACTGATCAAAACAGATACATTTTTTACAGTTAACCCTTTTTAGATTTTAGACCCATTTTGCTTTACTGTCTGAATGTAATAACATGAATACTAATTTATTTTACAGTCTGTGCTGTATTGTTTGATTCTGCACATCTGAATTTTCTGTTTGTTTTAATGTCAGCATCTGACAAACAAATGGCAGAAATGTGTACATGCAACACTAACTTTGATCAAATTCAAATCATTATCGGGTCACCAAATCATTACCTCTCCTACTTACACAAATGCAGCATCAATTGCAATTTAGAACAAGCGTCTTTCAATGGAGAATGAGTGAGAAACAATCCTTTTTCAAGGCGCACCATACCTGAATCTTCTAAAGGCAGATACAACTAGAACTCAAAAAATGTAGTATTTGTTTGAAATTTTTGAATAAGCTTCTTTTAATGAGATGTCGGAAACGTGTACTATTATAGGCACACATAAAGGTCTGTGGGCATAATATAATATTAAAACCAACAGCTAGTTTCACAGAGCTGACTTTAGCAAACCTTGTTAGGTTAATGGTCACATTTTCAGTTGATATAAAAGCTTTTATTGGTCACAAGGTAGCAATGTCTGTTTTTACCTGATATAGTGTCATGTCCATAAAAAGATTTGCCTATGGTGTATGCGTTTGTATAAGCTTGACTAGACCACTGTTATGAACCATGATGTACATATTCTTTACACTCTAAATGTTGTACTTGGCGAAAGTGCATTGTTGTTACAATAGTCATACCTCAGTATTTATCCTGACAACCTGCTGGATATTTTAATTGGTGATCAGTAATTTAACCAGATTAAATGTCCAACAAGTGTAGTTACAAGGTGGGTGTACCGAATAAACGGGCAGATTAATCATTCACTGACTAAAAATTAAATTACCTCATGTAGAATACAATGACTGCCTCCTTTACTTTAGGCTGCTATCTCACAGCTAAAATACATTCTGAATGGCCAAAAAAGTTTATTTTTGAAAAAAATCAGGGTATCGGTAGCAGTGCGTTTTGCTGTACTGCCCTGTTTCACAGATGACTGCAATGTTCAGATTAAATTACTCTCAGTGATTGCCATTCAAAATATTTACAAAAAAGTAGTCTTTTTTTGTTCCATCAACTTGAATAATTCTTCTTCTCCAGCCTAACTAAATCTTTGCCTATGTTGCCATTTCATTTTTGAAAATCATACCATACAATATACAAAAATACATTTAAATACATACTTAAGACAATACATTTTGTTCCATGTACAAATGTCCAGTCAGCAGCTGCTAGAAGTCGCCATGGGTTTAATTATATATGTGAGCTTTTATTTTGAAAGTGTTGGTCGCAATGGCCTATCTCATGTAGAGAAACGACAGCTAGTGTTTGTTTAGTTGAAGTACTTGTGTATGTTGATTGGTTCTGGTATAAGTCATTTCAGTATATATAGTTCCTTAGTTCATTTCTTTGTTGTCAGTCCACCTTTACACTTCTCCTTTATTGTACTAGTTGTTTGCGTTTTACTTTAGTAGAGTTTTGGCCCTCGAGATGTTCTTGTGTTTGTTTTGTAAAAATAAAATAAAAGTCTGAAAAATGGAAATGGAAATGCACCTCCTTCCTGGGCTGCTAAACCCTAGTGTGAAAATGTCACTGGATCTTCTGAATGGTAAGTTCAGTAAATGGTCAAAATATAAGTACAACTACCTACATACATGCTATAAGTAAGGTTTTAAATTATAATGTATTACCAGCATATGGCTCCAGGAAAAACAGTTACCTAAAACATATGGACAGTGACAGAATCACTGCCCCACATCAATCATTTCCAAGCTGCACTGACAGACAGGAGGATGCTGTAGCTAGATGACACATTTGTTTAAGCAGACATACCTGTGCTGTAAGTGTCATCCAACTGCCTCTGCATTAATTACTGCCAGAGTAATATGGCTCACTTCCAGAGATGAGTGTCTGCAACAACACTAGACCTTTTGCTCTGTCAGTGGTCCACTGATCCACACAGTATTCCCCCAAAAAGTTCCAGTTTTGTTCATTACTTGAACAGTATAGCTTATGCTTGTGTAGCTGATTTATATTAGTTTGACCATATTAGAGTCAACCCTTCTTGTGTTTTTGGGCCAGGCAGCTGACCAAGATGTCAGAGTGCTAACTTGCAGTGGCCTCTCTGGGATCCAACATATGGTGTCTCAGTTTCTGATTTGGGAAGCTGAGACTCTTGAACACCTCCCACTTGAACTGGATCCTGAACTGAATGGGAGATCTCAGTCCCACCAGCATCTCCAGTACCACCAAGCTGACGGCCCAGGTCTGTGTGTTCAGTCCTCTGCTGTTCACGTTGCTGACCCATGACTGAGCATGCAAGGCTCAAACATCATGAAGTTTGCTGATGAAACAACCATGGTGGGTTTGATCAGTAAGAACGATGAGGTGGCATAAACAGAGGAGGTGTGACAGCTAACGGACTGATGCAGAACCAACAACCTGTCTCTGAATGTGGGCGAAACAAAAAAAATGGTTGTTGACTTTAGGAGTGCATGACATGATCTCTGCTGGATATCAGTGGCTCCTCAGTGGCGATCGTCCAGAGCACCAAGTTCCTTGGTGCCCACATCGTGGACCACCTCACATGAATCCTGAATGGCAGCTTCATCGTCAAAAAGGCCCAGCAGCGTTTCTACTACCTGTGGAGACTGAGGAGAGTGAACCTCAACCCCATCCAATGCCTGTCCAAGGAGCTTGGGATAGGTTTAATTTACAAAATGTATTTACAACAGTGTAGATCTTGAGGGGTACAAGGGGTATCACAGTAATTTAACTAAATGTAAACAACAATATATGGAACAGGTGGGACATGACAATCATATATCAACAAAAGCATGACCTCTCAAATGTGCTGCGCAAGATGTACAAGATATATCTGAAATAGTATTTCTAGCCATGAAAATATAAGTACAATACACAAAAATGTTAAAAGTGGGCCACAGAAATATCCTCTTTTGACTAGAGAGAAAACTCCATGGCAATGGCAGGCAGTCAACACATCACTTCAGCATGACAGGAGCGCCTCTGTTGTCAGCATATCTGCTTCCACTAGTGAAGCAAAACCACCATAGGTGGGCGTGAGAGGAAGAGAGAGAGAATTAAGGACATAATTTAGCTCAGCCTCCCACATCAAGGTTTACATGGTAGGCGAATGTGTAGGTGTCTGGCAGGGGTGGGGGTTGGAGGAGAGACATAAAGATGAGGGAAAAGATTAAGGAAAAGAAAAGAGAGATGGTGTGTGAGTGTGTGCATGTGTGTGTGAGATGCACAGAGACACAGAGAGATGAGATACAGGTGCGAGAGAAATAGGAAAGGAGAAGCTATGAGAAAAGGAGGCAGAGAGAGATAATGATTAAGAGAAAGTAAGAAGAGACAGAAAAAGACAGCAAGACAGAGAATGGAGAGAGAGAGTTAGAGCGAGAGAGAGAGAGAGAGAGCGAGAGCGAGAGCGAGAGCGAGAGAGAGAGAGAGAGAGAGAGAAATAGAATGTGAGGGGGAGGACTAGAGACACACACACACACACATATGCACACTTCTTCAGGAGTGAAAGCATTAGGCCTGTAATTAAACTGTCCCTTACATGCCCCTAGAGATGCGTCCACTCAAGACATGCAGCATCCACGACTGGTGGAGCTAACATTAAACCTGAATCAGCCACCCGTGAACCTCCACAATCACTCACAGTTCATTATCACATATTGTACATTTGCTTTAGTGTGTACATTATTCTTATTAGTCCTATTTATCTTATATATGTAGGCAGGAAAATGACTAAGACCCCTCCTTCCTGTGTTGGCTGTTCTTTAATAAATGATATGATGGGATTTGTTTTTCAGTTTCTAATTTTCCTTCGATTATTAGCACATTCTAAATGTACCTGCACAGTGTGAGGGCATTAGCTTGTTTAGTTGTAGTGGACTGTGAAAAATCAATTATCTAAAAGTTTAGATCTAAATTGCACGACTTTCTCCGGGTAAAACAGGGCATGAATGCATTTTGTTTAAGGTTCCTGCCCTGCTTCAGAAAAGTGGGGGGGAGGGAGTGGGAGCGGGGGGGGGGCGGGCTGGGTTTCATCAAGATATTAGAAACTGTGCACACAAGAGGGGATGAAAAACTCATAATTAAATGTCATGTCTCTCATATCAGTCCTGTGGCAGAATCCCCCAATTTACATTTCACAGGCAGAAACATTACTCACTTCCAGTATTATGTTAATCACTTTTCAATTATGAAAACTGTTATCCTATTTCATGCTGTGGTCTTGTTTTAGGATTTGGCACTGCCTTTAATCTATAAACCAGCAATCAAGGACTAGTAGATATGTCACATTCTATGTATTACACAGAGTTTGTTACATTTTTAAGCACGACAGACATTTTTATTGAAAGAATAATTTTAGCAATTTAGTCTTGCACATTCTGCTGTGTTGCTGAACCACTTCCTATAAATGTAAAGACTGATAATGGGACAGACTCAACAATATTTGTTACAGGTGCTTTAGTGAAGAGCTTCACCAGTGAAGACTTAAGCTCTTAAAATAGGTTTTCTATTTAGTTCTTCTCATTATTTTCACAAGATGAAAGCTATGTTTTTCCTTCTTCATCTTGCGACAAGACAGCATACATGAAATACTCTTTGGAAAGTGTTGCAGGAAATGCAAGGTTTGTGCTCCTTGTACCTCTTGCATTCCCCAGAAGATAAACAGGCACATGGATCTAAGTGTCAAAAACATGCCTCTCCAGTACAGATGTGATCCTCAGCTGCTTACTCAGTTGGAATGTGTAGAGCAGCAGAATCTCTTTAGCACTCCCCTGTGGACGCCTCTTCGAGAAAGGCTAGCAGTGAAAAGAATTGGCTGACTGCCTAAACCCTTAGGTTGTTGCTGTGTCTAGAAATATTGCAAATTTAGATCAAAATGCAAAATTAAAATCATTTGTTCACTTGTGAGCTTGAAAAAATCTGTCATTTGTTCAACAGCCTTTAGTAACCCACAGACGCTTCAAATGAATTGTAGAAGAGTGCTTGGTAAGTGAATTGACAGAAAATCTGTTTTTATGCTCTATTTTTATAGGAATATATGAAAAAGGGTGAGTGCCTAGTCACTATGATACTGAAGGGCCAGTAAAAAAAAAGAAGCCAAGCAAAAACCCTGTAAACTGATGCATCAGTAGCTGAAAGGGGCTAATCCCGAGAAGGGGGCATAAATGACAGCGCTGTTTTCTGGTAATTATTACAGGAAACACTTGCAGTTGAATACGTCCTGGTTGTAAAGGCGGCAGCCTGGTTTGGCAAGCAACATGAGACTCACACCTGGGTGTCATTAATATGCATGACAACCTGCTCCCATGACAAACAATGAGATTATTGTAAACCATTTAATATAAAAGCTGTCATGCAAGGACAGGAAGCTATCAGATTCACACTGAGTTTTTAATTTGAAACAGAGACAGGAAATTGGCCTTGGTTTCCAGGTCACCCAGCCCAGTCTCAGGGAAGCTGCTTTTTTTCCTTCACGCCTGAAGACAAGGAAAAACCCAGAAGACGCTTCCCACAGAACCCGCATAGAGGCCAGCCCACAATCAGATTACCATGCTGCATCCTAATAACCGCTGGGCATTCAATGCAAACGCTATTCTTGGATCAGCCCTCGTAGAATTGATATTGTACCCTGTGGTTTATTGATAATGCCATAGATAATGGGAGAGATGGCCCCCAGTGTGAGGGGATTGACTGTAGGAGAGAAGACTGCAGGTCACTACTCCACACGTCGACGAGGTCAGTTTGGTGGCAGTGATGCTGGAGTGGACTCCTAGCTGGATAAGACAGCGAATGAAATTTAATAATGGCAGGGGGTTAATATTGTGAGCTACAGTCACTGTTAACTAAGATATTAACATTTACTTTCTGTTGAACATCAGACATGCTTGCAAATAGCAATCAAGAAATTGATAAAATGCAGTAATACTGCAACAGTGTTACTCATTTTAAGTGAAATAAGTAAAAAATTGTATCTGTTGTGTTTTTTCTACTGTCTGCTGACAAGTTATTGGGTACATTCATCCACTGCGGAAGCATTTCAGGTGTTTGCTTATTACTAAAAAATAAGGAGTCTTACAGATTGTGCCTGAATATCTTCTGATATTCTTTTATGCAGGTGAAATGCTCACATAGGTAAAATAACTATGTTAGGGGCCTATTTGAATAACACTACTGCCACTCAGTGGCTGGTAGTGGAAGTAACTACCAGTTCTCCATGTATTACCTCAGAAATGGCCATTTGCTGTGAAGAAAAGCTCTAGGTAGAGTCATTTTGAACTTTTTGCTTATGGTTACCCTTTTTGGTGCATGCAGAACTGCTTTATGGAAGTTTGGTTTCAGAGTATAGAATATATTGTCACAACATAAGGATATAAGAAAAGTTCTTATCCGTTTGATTTATGGGCAGTGTTATTTAGATAAATCCAGGCAATATGGCCTGGAATCAGAACACTGACAGATGGCCCAAAATTATGAAATGTTATATTTACTTTCAAAGATTCTAAAATACTTTACAGAGCAATACATACCCGTACTCAAGTAAATCCCACACATGTATTTAATTGAATATTATAACTGTCATAATTGTTAACAGTCATAATTATAATTAGTTTTAAGTATTAATCATTAATTCATAAACACATTCTTTTTTCAAAGTCCATTCATTGGTGAACCCTAAAGAACTAATTAGAAAATCTGAACCACAATTGACAGTAGACCTGGGCTAATCAGAAAGCTAACAAAACAGAGGAAGAAAAAGCAAAGCTCACAATGACAGAGAACATACATTAAGACTTCACAAGGTAAATGAGATAACCCTACATTTTCATGTCAAGTAACACAAACTAAACAGTGTTAACATCGACAGCAGGGATCATCATTTAGTCCAGCATAGTTTGGTGATTAATGTGCTCTGAAACTAATTCAATGTATCAGTAATCACGAAGTTTATTAGGTGTATAATGGCAGGGTAATAACCAAACTTCAACAAAACCATCCAAGACCAGAACTAATGAGCCCTGATATACAGTACTGTACTGAGTCTGGCCTAAATATGCAATAAAAGATTTAGAGGTGGTTCATGTCTTTATATCACAAACAAAACAACCAATAAACACCACACAAACGTCAATGTCTCTTCCGTACAGACCAATTAAACTTAGTAATCCTGCTGTACACTGTCACACAACACTAGCTAGATACATGTGTGTTTAGCCTACACCCAGTTCTGCAATAGCCATGGCTCAGGCAGCTAGAAAACAGTTATTAGGCTGTCACTGGCTGTCACCATTCTCCCTTTTAGTCTGAAGCAGTATTTTGCACTCATATTGTGCAGGTTCTCCGCTCTCCTCATGATAACACATACAGTAATGTTAAGTACAGAAAGTGAATTTGTTTAGAAGTGCACTGGATAATGCCTGATAGTGTCTGGCAGGTTTTACGCTGGGATTAAGTGCGGCCTGTGCTATGATACATATTCAGGATTAATATTCTTCCGACCTCCATGCTTTCTTTTTTCCATGTGGTGGGTGTATGAGCTTCTGTACAGAGTGAAGTATTTACTAGATGCATTGGAAAGTATACAACACCTTCCAGTGAACACACAAGTGCAGCATAATATTCCACTTTTCCTCAAGTGCCCCTTATTTGCGTCGTGTGCTTATATGGATAGGACTGCCCTGGTTTATTTTCATTTTAAACTATTGAAAATTAAGTCAATCAGCAATGAAGGATATCACATCAAAAAGAGGACCTCACCGCATATGAAGAAAAGGCCTGTGTTAACTTTTCTTTCTGAACTTCCCACATAGCTCTCGGAAGCAAATTTAAAGCATGCATGAATAATTTTGTCGCATTTTAAGGAAACTTACAGACCCATCTATCCATTATCTGAACCACTTATCCTTAGCCAAGGTCATGGGAGGGGTGTGGGGGGGGGGGGGGTGGGTGTTGGTGTTGCTGGAACCTTTCCCAGCAGTCATAGTGAAAGGCAGAGAAGCACTATGGACAGGTAACAAGTCATCAAACAGGTCTTATCTTTTTCATATTTATTGAAAAATAATATGTATTTAAAAGCATGACAGATAAGATGGCTTTGCATATTTATATGGGTTTAAAAAGAGCATTCTGGAATAGTTTTAACTACTCTACCCATAATGTAAGCATTAAGTTACTCTTATGTAGAGGACATGAGAGTGACTTGTTAAAGCAGCTTTGTCAATCTATATAATCTTTAGAAGTGATATATGCTAAACAACACATCACCAAGTTATGTCTGCATCAACACCTACACACAACTTACCTGGTTTTCTTCACTCCCCTCTTCATTCTCTTGACCAAACAAGGCAATGTGCTTTAATAATATAAATTACAAAGTAATATAAGTAGTGCAGAAAAATTAAAGAATGTCTCTGGAAAGCAAAAATTAGTCTGGGGGAAATATAAACTGGTAAATGTCACTGACACTGTATACAAATTGAAATGGAGATCGTTTTTGTCCATTGTAGCCCCTAGCATAGATTCACAATTAAACAGCGGGAGCGGGAGCAGTCAGCTGTCTCTGCACATCTCTGTTGCCACAGCTGCATCTACAGACGTGGACAAAATTGTTGGTACCCCTGAAATCTTTCCAGAAAATCAAGTATTTCTCACAGAAAAGTATTGCATTAACACATGTTTTGCTGTACACACGTTTATTCTCTTTGTGTGTATTGGAACAAAACAAAAACAGGAGGAAAAAAAGCTAATTTGACATAATGTCACACAAA
>JBBPCY010000032.1:21449242-21474242 GCA_037974405.1 Brachyalestes nurse | reverse complement strand
TTCTTACTCTTCTCTAAACTTCTCTAAACTTGACTCAGAGAGCTCTGCACTAGAATTCCAATGTGCATGGACTGTTGATTTTATGCGCAAATGGCAAATAAAAATCTTGAATCTTGAATATGAGCAGTCCATGTCAGGTCTGAGGAGATGTGGACACCCTCTCCACTGGAGCTCCGTTGACGACTAGAGATGCCGTCTGGTCCCACTGCTTTTCTGGTGTTCACTCTCCTCAGTGCCTCTTGGATGTTGTGCTTCGCAATGCTGATCATCCGTTGTCAGGTTGTAGTTAGCACTAGCAGCCTGGCTAACCTCGAAACGGGTGAAGAAGAATGCAGAGTTGGCGTCGATTGTTGTGGTGTCCTTGGCTTTGTTGTCCATGATGGTGCACAGTCCATGCTACATGCTCCCTGTGTCGCCCTGTGAGACTCCAGACGCCCACGGTACCAACGCTTGGCCTCTCTGACCACATGCTGGACGCTGTATGACGCCACTTTGTAGGCACTCATATTGGTGGTGGCAAGACCTGCTTTGTAAGTGCCAGTCTTAGTTTTCACTGCAGCGTGGATCAATCTGTCCACCCACAGTTTCTGGTTCGGGAACATCTTGACTCTCACTGTAGAGATGATCTCTGCTAGCATGCTAATGAAGCTAACTGGTATATCCATAAACTCGTTGATGTCATCCCCGCATGACTGGAACACATTCCAGTCTACGTCATCGAGCGTGTCCTGTAGCATAGTTTCTGATTCTTGTAGCATAGCAGACCAGTGTTGCATCTCCCTCATCCCTATGGATGCTTTGTTTATACTGAGGAATGAGGAAAATGCCGTTGTGGTTGGATTTTCCAAAAGCTGACTGAGAAACAGCTTTGTAGCCCTGCTTGTATGGCGTGTAATAATGGTCCAAAATTCTAGCTCCCCTCGTCGGAAATGTAACATGTTGGTAAAAGTTCAGCATAATTTGTCTGAGGTTTGCTTTATTAAAATCTCCTATTACAGTGAGGGCTGTGCCTGGATCTTTGTTTTGAAACGCACTCGGCACATTCTGTAGTTCAGACAAAGCCATACCTGGAGTGGGATGTAGACCGTTGTGATGATGACTGAGGAGAACTCACTGAAGACCTCACCTTCTTCCTCACTCGCCTCACCTCACCTCCTCTGATCTTGGGACATCCGTGGCTTCTCCAGCATGACCCCCTCATCTCCTGGACCCAGCACAAGGTACTGCAATGGAGCCTGACCTGTCAGGAGCTCTGCCTCCGGGCGAAGGCTGAGACGTGCTCGGGGGAGTCCGAGGCCCCCGACGTCGACTTGGAGACCATTCCTGTCCCATACCGTGACCTGGCTGAGGTATTCAGTAAATGTAGGGCAGTCCAACTTCCTCCTCACAGGCCCTATGACCTCGCCATAGATCTCCAGCCCAGCACTGGACCACCCCACAGCTGTCTGTTCTCTCTTTCTGCATGGATGCAGACATCTTGATCTATTCGAAGACCCCTGAGGAACACACCCTGCATGTCAGGGCAGTCCTCAAGAGGTTACTGTTCTGTAACAGTAACAGCACTCCAACACATTTCTTGGTTTATCATCTCCTCCCAAGGTGTGGCCATGGATCCCCAGTAGCTGGATGCTATGCGTAATTGGCCCCTACCCAAGATGCTTAAGCAACTTCAGCACTTCCTGGGGTTTGCTAATTTCTACAGACACCTTATCTGGGGCTTCAGTTCAGCTGTAGCACCTCTTACTGCCCTCAAAAAAACCTGGACACCCTTTAATCTCGACTCTGAAGCCATCAAAGCATTTCATCACCTCTGTCATCTGTTCACCTCTACACCCATCCTCCTTCGCCCGGATCCATTCAAGCCATTCATTGTGGAGGTGGATGTGGGCGTAGGAGGTCCAGTGAGGTCCACACCAGAAACTGCATCCGTGCAGTTTCTTTTCCAGAAAGTTCAACCCCACTAAACAGCGATATGGGGTAGGGGGCCACAAGCTGTTAGCCATCAAGTGAGCTTTGGAGGAATGGCGTCACTGGCTTCAGTGCGGCGGTGACCTGTTCATGGTCTGGACGGACCATCAGAACCTGATCACCATTCAGCAGACCAAGCAGCTCAACCCCAGACAGGTGTTCTGGGCACTGTTCTTCAAACAGTTCCACTTTACACCAGAGTCCTGTACCGGACCATAGCAGGCTGTACCTGTGCAGAGGCTCAGGTCTTTTGGAGTGCATGGGGCACTCCTGAAGGCCTTTTATGACTTTGTAGTGACATTATTTATGAACTGAACAGGCTGATCTGGAGGGCCAGCTTTGTTGTAGAATGCCCCCTGGACCCAGTGTAGAGTGAGTGACAGGAGAATGGTGGCTATGCTGTCATTCCTATTGGACAATATATCCCACCCCATGCAAGACACTCTGAAAGCACCGAGCGGCTCCTTCAGTGACAGGCTGCTACACCCATGGTGTATGAAGGAGAAATTCCACAGGTCTTTCATTCCACCTCCTGTCAGACTCTACAACAATTATCTCATTGTTAAACACACACACCCAAGCAAACACACACATCCACACACCAAGGACTGATAAATGCAATGTTCCTTCATGTGCAATATTTTTCGTGCATCATGTGCAATATTTTTGGTGCAATATAACTGCAATATGTGCAATTTTCTGGTGTAATACTATTGTGTATCATTCAATGTCTGTTGCTACAAGACATCTAAGTATATACTGTACATAAAATACAATATGGTGTCCTTGGATTACAACAGTCTCGACATACAACGTTTCCAGTTTATGACGCTCACTCCCACTCCCACTCCTACACGGCTCACACCGTTAGCGTCGTACTTACGGACTACGCGGGTGAACTAGTTTGGTTGCGTGCAGCGGAAGAATACGCAGTAATGCAGCGTGTGAGTGAGGGAGTTCTCCTTCTCCTTTTTCTGTGGATAAGTTGTGTTTTTATGATTTTACAACTGTGTAGTGACACCAAACCCTGTATTACATATATTGTAATATACAGTTTTCTATATCATATTATTATAGTTTTTATGTAACAAGACAAATTTCCCAACTGTGGGGACTAATAAATGTCTTAAATTCTTAAATGTTTAACATATATTCTAACATTTAGTAAAGCCTTTGAAAGAGATTCATATTTGCATTTGACCATCATTTTTGGAACATTCTGTAATTTTTGCAAACTACAAAATACAAAACCTTGTTTGTGTAAATATTGTAACTATGCCATCATATTAAATAGCAGAAATAACCAGATCGCATTTCCATGAGAAAATGTGAAGTGTGATTGCACAGTTGCTAGTTGGTTGCTCTGATGTTGCTAGGTGGTTACTAATGGCTGCTATGTTGCTCATAGGTGGTCACGGTGCAGCATGGTGCAGCAGTTACATTCGGATGCAGCAGTTACATTCTGGTGCCCCCAATTTAACTTTTTAACTGTGATGGAGCTTTAGAGGTGCACAACTGGTTCCGTTAACCACCACTGTGAACAATTCTGAGTCAGTTTTTTCTGAATTAAGAGTTTTTCAAATTTACCTTGAACCTCTCTGTTCACACCTAAAATGCTTAATTATGGGGGAATTGTGGCACGTGGCTTAAAACAGCACAGAGACAAAGAGGGGTTGCATGGCAGTAGAGATTTTTTCTCTGGCACTCTGCCCAGCAGCTTGCTGAATGAGGTGATGTCACAATGTATTTCCGTGGTTGCTATAAAACCAGTGTTACAAGATCCCAAAACATCGATTTCATGGGGAAAAAAGTTTTGTGTTCAAGAAAAAATGTATTACCAAACTAGCAATCTTATGATTCACTTCCCAGCACTGGATCACCAAGAGGGGCATGAACTCAGTAGTTCTTACCAAGCCATGTATGGTTAAGGATGGCTGAACGCATTCAAACATTTTGTTTGTTTCTCCACATTTCGTCCCTTTTCAGCCTCCTTAGCTGTGATGTCACAGACTCTCTCTCTCTCTGACACACATTTTGAAGCCACATTTTGAACCTTTCTGCATCTCCTGAGAGCCTCTGTTTTTGTGGGATGCTCGTTTTACATCCAGTCATGTTACTGACCGGTTGCCAATTAATCTAATTAGTCATGAGATGTTTCATCATTTGTTTTTTTGGCATCAAACTTAAAATGACCATGTTGTCTTTGTTCTTATTTCAATTGAACATAGGTTTACATGATTTGCAAATGTATTTTTTAAGCATTTTACACAGTGTATCATCATTTTTAGATATGGGGTGATATTAAAGAATTAAAATATATATAATATATATATAATATATAAACTTTATAATTTACCCAGTTCACTGCATCATTTTGGTGTAAAATGCCAATGATTCTGATTTTGTTTAAAAACAAATTGCCTAAAGAAACAAAAATTGAATGCTTGATCTTTATTATGATGTTCAATTACAATTTAGAAGACCAGCCAAAATGTAACAGCCATAGTATAATATGTGAATAGTAGATTTTTGAAGTTCCAAAGCAGCTCCTACGCGTGATAAGCTTATGAAGACTGACACTCTCCTTTTTTAACCATGGTCATGCTCCAGTTTTGGTCCCTGTGCATGGAAAAAATACAGAGCATATTTTACACAAAAATATGAACAAAAATATAATATATAACTGCTTATGCAAATTGTTTGATCTGATCTGGCCATTAAGTGTGCACAGAAACTCAACCATTATTTAAAATGTTCTTAATTTCTTAAACATTCTTAAAAATGTCTTTAACATTAATTCACTCACTTGCTATTTTTGTATATGTTTACTATTTATTTATTTGTTATTTATACTATTTATTTATTAATGTATTTATTATATATTTTGTTTTGTTGCTCACTTACTTGTTTTCCACACAGAAAACACATTCATTTGAGTATGTTTTCCCATCGTCAGCACAAACTGGGTCATACTCACGGGTACAAACGTCTGTATACTGACCACAGTTAAGCTGTAAGAAATCGGACAGAGGAATATTTTACTAAACAAGTAAATTAAAGCAAAACATTTTCTATACATTTACATATCATATGAAAATACAAAATATTTTCCTATCGTTGATGAATGTTTGATTACCTCAGTAAGTTGATCTGCTGTAATGAAAGCTGTAAAAAAAGGAAATATAATTTATGAGAAGCAAACAAGGAAATATGCTATTGTTTCCTTTTCGAACAAACCATGTAGGCAGGTTGGTGTCCAAAGAATGCAGTTGAGCATTCATTCCTGTACTTTATTTGCAAGACCCAACAAAGTATCAGATAGCCTGTTATGAGTCAGCATAATGCAAACCTTGTGAAACCTTTGAAAGTTTGATGGAAAAAACCTTTACTGTTTCACCTTTTTGGTTTCATAAAAACTGTCCATTGACTAAAGATTTCTCAGCTAATTTACTGTTTCAAACCTATAATAACAATTCAAGTAACTTACTTTGCACTGAACTGAATAAACATGTCTAACACAGCCTAACCCTGAACATGACCTAACACAGACATAAAGAAAACTTTGATTGAGATTCCACTGCTTCTTTGGTCAATTCCGATGCTTAAATGTTGTAGAGGCTTTCGGCAGTGGACAATGGTCAGCATGAGCGCTCAGACCCGTCTGTGGTCTCCTACGCAGCAAGCAGGGATTCACTGTTTGTTCTTTTTTATCACAGTCAGATTTTTTAGCAATTTGTGCTCTTGTAGCTCCCCTGTGGGATCTGACCAGACAAGTAAGCCTTAATTCCCCGTCAGTGAGTCTTTGGCACCCATGACCCTGGCTTGGGCTTGGGTTTGACCTTCCTTGGACCACTGTCCCCTATCAGAGTCTCTCAGATCTTTACATTTTTTCCTACTTCCAACACAAACTTCAAGAAGTCACTGTTCACTTGCTGCTTGAGTTATCCCACCCCTTGACTGGTGCCACTGAGATAAATATTATTCACTTCACCTGTCAATGGTTTTAATGTTATAACTGATTGAAGTATATTAAGATTTCAGTCAGCAATAGTAAGGTATACTGAAAAAAACAAAGAGACCAATATAATTTCAATATTCACTAGAAGGTGGCTTAAGTCTCTCAGTTAGATTAATACTCACCAGACCAACAAAGAAGTAAAGATATGCAGACTGGGATAGCCAGCTTCATGATGATCGAGGGTGTTTAAACTGGGTTTGAGAAGATATGTGTTACTCCATGTATTTAAGTGCCCAGGGAACACCCCGCCCTCCCTTTTGTCCTCGTCATTGTTTGTGAAAACCTGCTAAGCGAAAAGACGCTGTGCTGGCTGTTTAGCTTGCTCAAATATTTAAACATTATCAAAGGGACCACTGACAAAACCTGATTGATTTCTTTTCCAATGACTGGTACAGTAAAGAACATCCAAAATATTAATCATTGTTTGCCTTTGATCTTTCACCATAGTCTAAAAGTGATTTGGGTAAAAATCTAATACTGACCTTAGTACAATAAGCACTGCTGTTTAGTAGGTTAAACTTCACACTGAACAGACTTCTTTATTACCAGTACATAATTTACATGTTACAGTGAATAATATGATGCAGCTAATTGTATTTACACAAAGAAAATAATATAATTTGAAAATACTACACACTTTAAAACCTTTTAAAGCTATTGTTAACTTTGGTTAAAATGTTTTAATTATGTTTGAATAAGCAGTTTAGAGAGATATAGCAATATTAATATTTATAATTGTACAATACAATAATTTTAAATATGCACCAAAAACTGAGCCACTGCCAGCTCAGAACTCAAATATTCCCTGGATAGCAGCAATGATGCAGAAGTAAACTTGAAAGGTGAATCTTTTATAGTCTGTGTTTAGTAATTTGTTTTCACAGCCAGTTTTAATGAATGTAGAGACAAGTTCATGATGCATTCCTTGGACAAAAAGACAAGTAAAACTAGATTGCATTTCCACAAGAAAATGTGAAGTGTGCTTGCACGGTTACAGTAAAACCAACGTTTGGAGACACCTAAACATTGGTTTCATGTCCAAAAAATTATGTATTAAAAAAATTCTGCTAATAGTGGAGTATAAAACTACACTTCTCCTGACCCACTCAGCAGGACGTGGTTTACTGCTCAGCCATGGAGGATGGCATTAACTCACTGTCTCTTAACCAGCCTTTCATGGTCAAGGATGGCTGTAAATGAGTGACGCAAACTACTTGCACTTGAAAACCAGTGGGAAAAAGTGCTAAAAAATAAACACATTTTTGTTCAGCACAAAACTCATACTGTCATTCAGACACATTTTTCACCCAGAAAGGTTAAAATATAGCCTCAGATCAGCTAATGAAGTTGGCTAGCAGCCTGGCAAACTAACGGCGCTAAAACAACCATTCACGGCATGATTATTTATAGTAAACCACAACAAATAGAGATGTGTCTTTCTTTTAATAATTAATCTGTGAATACTAAACGGGGGGGGGGTGGCACACACGTTAGGAGGGTGTGGTGAGATGTATGTGGCCACTGAGAGAGACAGAGAGCTCAGCGAGAGCAGCTTGGTGCAAAACCTACAGTAGGGAACAAAATAAGAGTATCTCACATACCTTTTATTGTCATTTTTATTGTTACTTCATCACTAAAGCCAGAGCAAAATAGTGCACAAGTTTAGCAGAGTACACAAGGGAGGCTTTTATATCCTGCTAGAACTGTATAGTTGACAGAAACATATTGCTCAAAGACTGCAGGTGTTGCTGCTCGCCATTGCAGTGTTATTTTGGTGTTGTTTGTTCCTTTTCCTAGTTGCTAGAATGTGAAATCCTAGTGAGTTTTGAAAATTATTAAACTACTTTCTTCTGTTAACAACATCAGCAATCCACAGACGCAGGGAAGATGAGACCGAAAAGCACTGCAAGTATCAGTATAAAGGGCACTAAGCACCTTGTCTGCTGTGGTAAGTTCAGTTCAGCCTCTTTCTCTGTCACTAGTAATATTGTAGATTTTATTTATTTAAGTGTCATTTAGTGTCGACTTTGACTGAGGTTTCTGAGTTAGAGAAGTGCATCCGCAATTTAATCAGGGCTAGAAGACGAGAGTCAGGCTTGTTGCTAGCAACTCTGGTCGCTGAAGATAGGATGCCCTTGACTCCAACTGTAGAGCCCCTGCAGCAGGGTGATTGGATGGTGATTCGGTGAAAAAGCTCTCCCTTGTGCCTGAGCACCACTCTCCTGCTCCCATTTATGTGTCAGACAGTTTTGGCCCACTCAGTGAAACATCCACCAAGAAGCCTGTTGAAAGTGATCTGGTTTTAGGTAATTCAGTTATTTGGCATGTGAAATTAGCTACGCTGGACATTGCAAGGAACATGAAGCTGTTAACTAGCCATAGGCATGACAGGATAGTAATTCATGTAGGGGCTAATGTCATTCGTCTGTGACCATCAGAGGTTACTAAGAATAGTATGAAAGAGGTGTGTAAATTAGCCCAAGTACTTCCGATGTATGCTCTGGCCCCATTCCTGCCGCATGTCCAAGTGGTGCTCCGAAAACATTGTGGGTTTTATTGAGAAATGATCCACGTTTGAGGGCAAGCCTGGTCTCTTGGTTCAGGACCCCTCGCGGCTGGGTCCTGCTATCATGTACTGCAGCATAGCCCTTAGCGTTTTAACTAGTTCGCAGTGGAGCTCAGATAGTCGCTGCTGACAAACCAGGCAAACAGCATTGTAAATGTAAATGAAATAATCACTGATCAGAATCTTGATGCCTTGTGTCTTACAGAGACCTGGGTTAGACCTGACAAGTTTGTTGCTCTAAATGAGACCACCCCACTGGCTATGACTACATACACAATCCCAGACTAAGCAGTAGAGGGGGAGGCACAGGAACCATTTACAGAAATGCCATAAGTAGTCCTCAAAAGACAAGTTTTACCATCACTTCCTTTGAAATGTGTCCTTAACATAACTAATCTAGATACAACTAAGATCTCTTTTTCTTTAATTGCTGTCTATAGGCCACCGGGGCCTTATCCAGAGTTCTTACAAGAATTTAGTTTTCTCGCAAATCTAGCTGAACACAGAGATAAAATAATACTTGGATTTTAACACCCACTTTGAAAAAGAAAAGGATCCACTTACATCTGCATGTACTTCAATTCTAGATATTGTAGTCTGTGTACAGAACTAACTGTTTTCTGTTTGTCTTAACTTGTCTATAACTTTTTTGGACAGTCTTCTCTGAGGGGAACCGCTGTCCATCTGTCTAGCCCAACTAATCCCCATTGGTGCTCCAGGTCACCACCTCATCCTGGACCAGCAATTACTGGTGTCCCTTTCCCAAATGTCCTCAACTGCGTTGGCTGCTTTGACTCCCCACATGCTTCTTCCCCATACACTGGCAACTGCTTTTCAAAAGTTCCTGTTGCTGTGGACTAGAGACTCTCAAACTACTCCCCATACAGACTCTTCTACTGACACTTAACAATACCTACTCTGTTCGCTGACTGCCAGATGTTACGGTTAGATGTTAGGGTTAGGGTTAACAGTGATTAAGTCAGTACACGAAGGACTTCTATTGTGAGTTACCTCCATATAGAAATCTCTTTCTCGTTCTCCAGGTTGAACAGAGGAGGATGGGTTACCCATTGAGAAACCTCCTGAGGTTTTTCCTTGCCTCTGTTACCTTTGGCTTGCTCACTAGGGGCTCCGACCTAAATTCTGTAAAGCTGCTTTGTGACAACTTTGACTGTAAAAAGTGCAATTTAAATGAATTGCATTAATTGAAAAAGGTCCAGAGCTACATGTTAATGAGTGATTATTACTAGAACATGTGGGCCGATGGAGGTCCGCAGAAGTCAAACATCCACAGCACAATTTGTAACTTTCATTTTGCCTACAGTGTCTGATATCTGTGCAAAGGAGATAATGTTAAAACGACTTAATGAAGCAGAAGGGAGAGTTAAAGATGCTGAATCACTAGTGGAAGGGGAGATCTGTGATCTGATACCACTTATCTTTTCAACAAAAGCCTGTGAAAACTGCTTACATAACTCAGAGGATGGATAAATTATAACAGTATCAGTGTGATTGAATGTATTTATGGTACTGAACAAAACTTTAGGCCTGTGAGAATTTTTGGCAGTACTATCTGAAAAATATTGTATTTTAACAGTTTTAGCAGTATGTTGGTAGTTGGTTAAACTGTCTCTAAAGATCTTGTAAGAGATGTGTCACTTATTTTGGTTTCTGCTCTCCTACATTGCCTCTGAGAACAGGTGGTGCTATTAAGCCAAGATTGTGTTCTAATTTTATTTCTCCTAAGTTTAAATGGTGCTACCCTATATAGGATAGCGCATGTGGAAAAACGAACTGACATACCCATCTACACCCATAGAAGAATAGACCTCTTGTAGAGGACAATCTGAGGCCATTTCATAAGCAGTGGAAAAGCACCAAACAGAAGATGAATTTACTTTCAGGTTAGTGACTTAGGCTGCACAGTGTTTGGTGCCGAGGATGAAAGGGTAAGTGTAAATATTTAAGAGAGTAATGTTTATGTATGTAGCACCTTTTCACAGACAAAAGTCACAGCAGAAGTCACCTGAAAGCCATTTTGTACAAATGTGTCTCAGATTTAAACAGTTTGACAGATTCAGTCAATCTCTGGCAGAAGGTGCCTGGGACTGACAGATTGAAAGACATAATGCCCACGTGTCTTTAGTCTGGTATGTGAAATGGAGAGGTGGCCCTGCTACAGAAGATCTTATATATACTGAGGAGCCTTTTTATGCAGGGGTCTGAAAGTAGGTAGCGAGATTTTAAGTTGGATTCTAAATTTAACCAGGAGCCAGTGTAGATCAGAAAACAGGAGTGATGTGTGACCATTTGTGCATGCTAAAAGCCTGCTAGCTGCATTTTAAATAGTCTAAAGACAAGATAAACCAGATTTACTAAATGAGCAAAAAGGTGTCACACACCAGTCACGCAATGCGCTAGTGGCACCGAAAATTATGCGTGTCACTCAGTTTATAAAGAAGGAAGAGGTTGACACTGTTGCTCAGTCCCCAGCCCAACCCTGCTCATGTCATCTCAGCTGGTACCGTGAGTACTCCGGTATCTTTTTCTCTCCTTTTTTACTGTATGTGTGAGTGAGAACGCAGGTTTCCAGTGGAAGCCTCTACTCTCCTGTGAGAGCTTTCTCAGAACAACTGTGTGGTTTACCAACTCTCTCACTCTCTCTCTCAGCTCGCGAGTCTGAATCAGGCTCACCTACAGCTAGCCACCAAAGCTAGGGCTCCACAGCCAGCAGCTCGATCTCCCCTCACCTCTCTTTTGGCCAATGAACCTAAAATAGCACTCCCTGATAAATGGAATGGGTCTGATGGGAAGTGCGATGTGTTCCTAACCAATCTCAATCTTGTCTTCGAGTTCTAGCCCAGCAGAAAGAATAAAGAATATAAACATAAAGAATAACTAAGAGTCACTGGGGAACTGCATTTCTGAAACCTCTCGTGATCTACTTGGCCGCTTTCCCCACAGACAGTGTTGTCCGGCCCGTGTACTGGAGTCTTGGTTCTCAGGTAGCGACCGTTAAATCTGCAGACATGAAAGAACAGTTCAACACGAGGAGCCTTTCCAGGCTCAATACGGTTTCCTATATTCAATGACACTCAGCGTCACTGCTCAGGAACTCCTTCAGGTAGGACTTTGGTGAACACACACAGACTCGAGGGATCGACCGGCTTATAACCGCCCCCCTTATTCACACACACACCAATCACACCACGCCACATCACAGACTTTAATTATCACAATTAGACTTGCCGATTGGCACCTAGCAACCCAGGGAGCTGGCCTTAGTCCTGAGTGCCTGCACCTGGGCTGATAAGCCGCCAACCGACCATGCATTTCTCATACCTGACAGTCCAGGGCTGTAAGTCTCCTAATACTCGGGCGAGTTGCTTCTTCGTGAGCGCGACCGCTCAGCCACTGACGTTGCAATATCCTGAATTCACATGCCAGCTCAGAGCTGCCTTCCAACATCCAGACAGCGAGGTGGAGACTGACTCCCGTCTTTATGCTGCTGAAATCTAGACTGCCTGGGGCAAGCCCGCTCTCCTGTCAGCCTTTTACAAGGGGTTGGCTTCTCGCCTAAAGGATGAACTCGCTGGGCAGGAGCTCCCCATCACCCTGGAAGGCCTAATACAATTATGTCTGCTCATGGACCAGCACATGAGCTCCTGTCCGAAACCTGCCCGTTGGACCCTGCCGGTCGTGACGCCCCGGGCCAGAAGCACAACCACATCTGAGTCAGCACCAGCCAGTTCTCCACCTCCATCCACGGACCACTTGAGAGCCGAGGAACCCGTGCAACTAGGGTGCACCATTCTGACCCCAGAGGAGAGGGCCAGATGATACAGAGAAGGCCTCTGTGCCTACTGCGGTTCTCCCAGCCACCTAAGACGCGAAAGAATTCGTACAGGCATGTGCGGTGTGGTCCAGGGCCAAGACCACCAATCAAGTCACCACCGGAAACATTCAACCTCTTCCTGTCCCTCGCCATCCCTGGTCACACATCACAATGAATTTCATCACCGGCCTGCCGGAGTTGGATGAGAAAAATACCATCTTGACCATCGTCGTCCGCTTCTCCAAGGCTGTTCACCTGGTGGCACCTGCCAGACTCCCCATAGCCAAAATTACCGCTGAATTAGTTCTGGAGCACGTAGTCCATCTGCATGGGTTCCCCAGGGACATCATCTCGGACAAATGGCCTCAATTCACCACCAGATTCTGGAAGGCCTTCTGCCATCTGATCGTTTTGTCCTGCAGCCTCTCCGGGTACCACCCTCAGACGAACTGTCAGACGGAGCGGACCAACCAACAGCTGGAGCACTTCCTGTGATGTTTTATGGCAGACCATCAGCGCTCCTGGGCCCACTACCTCATTTGAGCTGAGCTCTCGCACAACCTGCTCACCTGATCTGCCAAGGGGCTCAATCCGTTTGAGGTATGCCATGGTTTCCAGCCTTTGATGTTCGAACATCAAGAACCAGAGGTTGAAGTACTGTCGGCCCAACAGTTCATCTGCAGGTGCCGACGGCTCTGGAACCACGCCCAAGTTGCCATCCACTGGGCCAATGACTGTTACACCTGACAGCATCACCAGCACCCTCCGGGCCAACTGTTGCATGTAGGTGACAGGGAATGGCTCTCCACCAAAAACCTCTGTCTCCACACAGAGTCACAGAAGCTCACCCCTTGCTTCTTCTATCCTTACAAGATCACCCAATGTAACAACCCTGTCACCTACTGGCTCCAGCTGCCTGCTTCCCTCAAGGTACACCCTGTTTTTCATCTATCATGCCCCCTGTTTTCTTCTCTCCTCTGTCTACCCAGGTCCCTGCCCCCCCTCCACCCAGGATCATCGATGGTGGTCTTGCCTACACTGTCCGGCGGATCCTCGACTTGCGACACCATGGCCAGGGCACTTAGCACCTCATTGACAGGTAGGGCTATGTTCTGGAGGAATGGCCGTAGGCCCCCGGGCGGTTCATCCTGGACCCTTCGCTCACCCAGTACTACCAGCATCAGAGAATCCTCCCATGGTGACAGTCCTGGAGGGGGGTACTGTCATGCTCACCTGTCACGTGACGCGCTAGAGGTAAGAGGTAAGTCACCATTGCTCAGTCATTGAGTCCCTAGCCCAACCCTACTCGTCACATCTCAGCTGGTACCATGAGTACTCTGGAAAGTCTGAAAAGGTTTCTCAGATGAAAACAACATGAACGACTTCACATGTTCTTCAAAGCTAAGAGATCAGTCAAATATTTTTTTTAAAAAAGGGCAGCTGGTGGCCTAGTGGTTAGGGAGTTGGCCCTGTTACCGGCAGTGTTGGGAGTAACGCGTTACAAAAGTAACAAATTACTGTAATGCATTGCTTTTTTGCTGTAACGCAGTAATGTAAGGCATTACAGAAAAAATGGGTAATATTTTACTCGGTACAAATGTCAGTAACGCGTGTTACAATGCATTTGAACCTGGAATAAAGTGATTTTTTTTTCTTCATACAAATTCGCCAAAATCACCACGAGATCAGCAGAGGAGAAACGTCCGTGCAAAATGTTTCTCTTGTAGTCAGACAGAACAGAGAGATGAGTGAACCTGCAACTGATCTAACCTTGGATAGTACTGTTTTTAACCATAAGCCTAGTCAGATACCACATCACCTTCCACTGGCTGTGTAATGAGCTAATTGAGTGTCATGAGCTACATTTAGATTGTCAAAATCCATATTTCCAGTTATTTTGGTGAGAGTAACTTAAAAGTAATGCAATAGTAGTGTAATGCCTTACATTTCAAATACAGTAATATTGTAATGTAACGAATTACTTTGAAATGACAGTAACGTAATGAATAACGCATTACAGTTTTGAAGTAACTGGCCCAACACTGGTTACGGGAAGGTTGTGGGTTTGAATCCCAGGACTGCTAGTGGCACCTCTGAGGTACCCTTGAGCAAAGCACTGTCCCCAGACACTGCTCCCTGAGCAAAAGAATTTTGTGCTGTTTACACTGCATGCTGTGCTGTGTTCACCTATGACAAATGGTCACTT
The DNA here is from genome assembly GCA_037974405.1 of Brachyalestes nurse. NCBI lineage: Eukaryota > Metazoa > Chordata > Actinopteri > Characiformes > Alestidae > Brachyalestes > Brachyalestes nurse. Next base: position 21,459,649 of record JBBPCY010000032.1, on the reverse strand, counting down.
CACTTTAAAATATAATATATAGAATACACAGTGGTGCATGAAAGGTTGTAGAGATAGTTGAAAGGTTTTGGCTAACTGCCACACTGAGCTCTGGGGGTGGAGGCAATAACTAACACCTCAGTTTTCTGGGCATTTAAATGTACATTACTGGCTAAAAGCCATTGATTAACTGCATCAAAGCAATTGAGAGGGGAAGATAACTTGTGAAGGTATTCGGATTTAAAAGATCAGTACATCTGGATGTCATCAGCAAATAGGTGGTAAGAGATATTATTAATAACTTATAGAATTTATAACTTTGAATTTATAATGTAAGCCAGAGGAATATACAGAATCAGAATCAGAAAACTTTATTGATCCTAGACGAAACTGCTTAAGGATGTACAGTGAAAAAAGAGCAGGTCCCAAAACACACTCTAGAGATGGTCCACAAATCAGTGACTGAGAAAAACTTGGTGACACATACTGAAAAACAGCCAAATGCAAAGAAACGCATGCCATAGCTTTGCCAAAGATCTTAACTAAGTAATTTAATCCTGTGATCAGTTTGTGATCCTGTGAGCAGTTGTGATCAGACTGAACTAACATCAAGCAAAATTAAAACAGAGCATTCTAGTAAAATGAGATGTTGGTGCTGTCATATCACCATTCCTTCTTGTTGACAGTGAAGGGAGTGGGTTAAAAAGTATTATTTGTCATCAGATTTTTGTGACAATGTTGTCACTTGATGTGTATATTAGTTGACTGTAGGCTGAATTTGAAAGAATGTGAAATAATTAGTTTGAAATTCAGTAACTTTTTTTAAACTGCCACAACACCAGATGCAAATGTTGTCAAAACAATGAAAGCAAGTTTTCAACATCAAATACTGCCTGAGCATCAACCATTAACACTATATCAATACAGCATGAAAGTATTATCTCAAGATCATAAATCATGACATTTTTCTAAACAAACCATGCTTTAGATTTCACCCTAGTGTATATATGACTCCAATTTTGTTTCTTCAAACTCTGTTTGTTTATTACATAACATCACAATTGTCAACTTTGAATTTGAAAGAATGTGAAATAATTAATTTGAAATTAAGTAACTTTAAAAAAAAAAATTTATTACATATCACAATTATCAACGTTGACATGATTCAGGCCATTTTTGTGACATAAACACAACTCTCCAGATAGTGGACACTCATGCTTTTCTTGTGTTTTTTTTTTTTTTAACATTTTTTTAAACTATTTATATCTTATACTTTGCACACTAGATGTACTTTATTCTACTACATATATGTTTATGGACATATGTATGATACACAGGCTTGTGCTTTTTTATTAGCTCAGCTTGTTCAGCGTTCATACATGGCATTGACTGTCTAGGACTGTCTATCCATGTTTTTTAAACACGCTATTGGTTATATATACACTTTGGTTTTTTCTTCTTTGGGCTATACAGCTTTGTTGACTGCTTATTGTCTGAGGGTTGTTTTTGAATAGTCAGTTATAAAAAAGTTATATTTGTGATTTGTTTCTGTGCTAAAGTTGGGGTGATTTCATCATTTAAACCATAATTACTAATTTATTAGTGGTACATGATTGAAGCCATTTCTGCCCCATAAGCCCAGCTCATCAGACAATGGACACTCGTGCCTCTCTTGTGTTTTTTAAAACTTAAACTTTATTCAAACTCTGGTTATTTATTACATAACATCACAATTATTAACTTTGGCATTATATAGGTTATTTTGCCCTCAGCTCGTCAGACAGTGGACGCTCATGACTCTCTTGTGTTTTTTAAACTTAAGAACTATTTATATCCGTCCCCTAATAAAAAAGAAAAAGGGATATAAGAAGAGCGAAACTGTCCCCGCGCGAGATCCCGCAGTCTGTCCGCTCGTGTCAGTGACATCACTCCGAACCTCTCCCCTGCCGTTGGGCTCGCGCTCGGAGCAGGAGCGCAGTTAATCACCTCGAGACGGCACAACGACAAGATGGCGGAGTGAGTGGGCTGCGCTTCGTGAAGAAAGAGGCGACTTTGTTATATTTCTTTAATATCGCAACCAAGACGGATAATTTGTTCGTGTATGTTTAAAACATCGAACGATAACTTTCACCAGAAGGTAAAACCACCCCTCTGTGTGAGGTGGTTTAGAGAAAGCGTCGAACACAGATTCTGTGTCCTTTCTCTGAGAGAGGCTAACTAGCTGGCTAGCAAGTTTCTACTGTGCTAGTCGCTAAGTTAACGTTACTGGAAGATCAGAAGTTAATCCTGTGGATTCGGGGGCATAATCGTGTCGCCAGGACACTCGGGCACAAAAAACAACCACATTCAACACAGATGACATTCATTATCACAATTTTGTCTTCGTGAGTAGTCGTAGCCGACACCATTTTTTTGCTAGCTAGCGTTGCTCCAACTGAACTGATTTTTTGAAAAATATAGAAAGAATCGTATGCCAAAATATAGGTTGCTAGTAGCAGGTTAAAGGGACACGTATTTTTTTTATTTACAACGCCGTCATTTTACTCCGATCCCTCCGAGTGTTGGTAAAGAAAAGACGAGAAGTATGGCTAGTAGCAGTGGGTCTAAGGCCGAATTCATAGTCGGTGGGAAATACAAGCTTGTCCGAAAAATTGGATCTGGATCCTTTGGCGACATTTACTTGGCAATCAACATCACAAACGGAGAGGTAAGTGCGTTTAAATATATATTGATAAACTTGATACATAGTACTTATTTGTACCGTTGATCTTAATACATCAACTAGGCCCAGTTCCTTGTAGCTTAGACCTCTCGTCGTAGGCCGACATTTCTTTAGCTGCTGTAACGTTACTTTCACATCTAATGTGGCTCCTTACATTTTCACGTCTCTCTGAAATTGCTTTGGTTTGTAATGTATCTGGTAGGGGACATAATTCATTCGTCATCACGTCTATGTTATACTATGTAAACTGTCAGTATCTTAAGTGTACTGGTGGAACTGAGTTTGGTGTACTGTATTTAGGAGGTTGCTGTAAAATTGGAGTCACAGAAAGCCAGACACCCACAGCTCCTGTATGAAAGCAAGCTGTATAAAATTCTTCAGGGAGGAGTCGGGATTCCACACATCAGGTAAGCTTACAGTCTGTTTTAGCACCAAAGATTGAGGAAAGAAGTTTTAGATGGCATGTTGAACTCCTCTCAGGGCGAGTTGCAAATGGCCGCTTCTCTTTTGTTGTGTTTGTTCAACATGTCCTCCCTCTCGGTTAGAAAATGGCGGCTGGATCATGTCGAAAACAAGTTTCCGGATCTAGTACAAACGCCTACCAAGGTGACTGGGACTAGCACTTTGTGCACTAGATATAAGTTACTCTATTAGATTTCTTTATTAGACGTTTGTATGACAAGTTTGTTTTTCATTATCTCCGCTTGTTCAGCGTTCATACACGGAGTTGACTAGGTGGCGGTGTCATCTATGTTTTTTAAACTGGTTTTATGTGCATTGTCGTTTGTAGGTTTTCTCATTTTTTGGTCTATACAGCTTTGTTGACGGCTTGAAATACTAAAACTGGCCAATGCAAATTGTCTGAGGTTTATTTCAGAAGGGTCAGCTATTAAGCAACAAAGATTTGTTTGTGTTAAAGTTGTGGTGATTCCACAATTTAAGCCATTATTACTCATCATTTATGAGTGGTTCATTATTTAAGCCATTTTTGCCTCATGCCTCGCTTTAAAAATAGTTAAAAAATGAAAAGGACCAAAAGAAGAATCCTACAGAAAAATGTCCCCACATGAGATCCCACAGTCTAGATGTACTTTATTAGACAACATATCTTCATATTTGTCTTTATAGATATATGTATAACAAGCTTTTTTTATTAGCTGAGCTTGTTCAGTGTTCATACATGGAATTGGCAAGGTAATGAAGTGTCATCCATTTTTTAAGCAGTTGGTTTTCTGTACATTTTAGTTTGAATCGTTTTTTTGTGTATGTGGCTTTGTAGTCTTAAAACACAAACTGGCCAATGCACACTGAACACCAAGTGTCTTGGAAATGATCAGTTATTTCACATAATGTAATTTTTGACAGAAGTTTTTTTTAATGAATAACCATTTAAACTGCATTGAGTGCTTATTTTTGATCGAACGGTTACTTCCAATATTATTAGTTCCTTGTGTAAGTTTGGGGAAGGGGTATGGCAGGTTGCTGTCAGGGTTTAAGGATTTGGGGATGGTGTTTAAGATTTGGATATTTAAACAGATTAAACTGTTTTATCTGCCAAAAACAGGTTTAGGCCTGTTTTTGGAACAGAAGACCAGAATGTTCACATTTTCTACCTGAAAATGTTTCATATGGAGCCAGACTGAAATATATGTGCTCCAGACATTTTTGTGCTTATGCACTGGTAGCCTAGTGCATGGTTACTTTTCCTAATGGTGAACTTTTAGGCTGTTTCCACACCTCACAGTCAAAATAATGTTTTTGCTATGTTTTATAAATTTGATATGGTTAGTTTTGGTTTCACTTTGGAATTTTGTGAGCGCACTAAAGTGAATTGCATGACATACCTAAGTTCTGTAATCACCTGGGTGGTCTAATATCCTTGACATTATCTGGTTTGTTGATGGACATCTGTTTTCGTGTTGTAAATTTGGCAGGTAACCCTTTCTGTTTAAATTACGACTGTACAACAAATTGTTTATTTGTGGTTATCACAGTACTGGTTTCTGAAGTACAGATATTGCAGACAGCTTCAGTATGCAAATGAGGATCTAACCAATTACAGGGGGCCCTCGAGTTACGAGACAGATCCGTTCCTTTGACACCCTAGCTTAAGCCACTTACCTATCCTAACAATTGTAAAATCACAAAAACCTAACTGAGCCACAGAAAAAGGAAAAGAAACTCCCTCACTCATACTGCCTGTTCTTCCGCCGCATGCAACCAAATTAGTTTGCCCACGTAGTCTGTAAGTACGAGGCTAATGGTGTAAGCTGAGTGGGAGAAAGCATCGTAAACTTAATACGTCATATGTCGAGATTGTTGTAACCCGAGTGCCCCCTGTAGTGTTTTTGACAGTGACCAATTACAGCTCTAGGTGAGTATTACTGGGTATTCTGATGAATTAAGGTATTCATGTAATTTAACAAAGGTCAAATTATTTTGGACAATCTTTTAATTAACTGTTACAGGCCCTTTAAAATGTCTATTATACATTTTAATTATATTTATTCCATTTGTTTGTGTTCCATATAATTCATATTAAATTCATAATACATCAGAATTCTTTGTCATGAGTATTTCTAACCTGTGTTTAGTCCTTAGATCAGGTTGTTTTTTGCTTACTGTGCTTTTTAGATGCACGTGTAAAATATGTCTTTTCTAAATGGTTTCTCTGAATTGCAGCTCAGTTGCAGACTTTTATCTTCAGCATGAATGTTTTGGGTTAAATGTCCTTTGGGTGATTTTGTTTTTTGACTTCACAAAACCTGTGATTTAAACTTGCCTATTTTTGTAGCTAATGTTACATATAGGGAATTTGGGGGTAGAAGAGTAAATGTCCGTTTTGAAAACGTATTTAGATCCTTTACTGCCTTTGTATTTTCAGAAAAGTTATGAATGGCATCGCAATTGCATTAAGTATTAGTATAATTGCGGCAGTAGTATTTTGTCCATATCGTGCAACCTATTTTGTTGACACTATGCTAGTATAATTAAAATGCTGAAACATCTTTTATACGTTTTTTTGCAAGTTTACAAAGTATTTTCACACTGCAAACTAATCAAACCATTGTTCAGTTTGATCTGAGTTGTAGTCGTTCTGTCTGAGGCACCTCTTATGCTTGCTATTTTGGTTTGGACCTAACTGAAAAGTCCAAAGGTCCAGACCAAACATGGTAAGTGTGAAAGCACCCTCTAGTCATTCCAGAGTGGCATAAGTGAGTGTTCCTGTGTTTTAGAAACCAAGGTGGTTTAAAATATATAGGTGGAAGTTCTGTGACTTACTGCACACAGCTTGTAATAAATACTTGCAATAGAAAATACTTGTATTTTTGATGAGTGTAGTAATTCATATACACGTGACTTTTAAAAACATTTTTTGCTTTATCATTTAAAAAAATAAAACAAAAGTAAACATTCTGCAGTACCCTTTTTTTTCCAACAGATTGATCCTATGGCAAATATTTCAGTCCTCGTTCTGTTGCTGAAACAAAAACAGCCCGTTTCTTCCATTTGTCTTGACATTGTTTCTCTTTAGTTGAATCAACTGCTCCATGATGTTGCTCCATGGTGTCTATACCTATTTTCATCCATTCATCTTGTGTTGGAGGGCCTGCTTAGTACCATCGCTTCATGGTGACTTTTTTACAGTCTGGTAACAAGATTATAAACAAATATCTATCTTCTGACAACAATGTGATTTAAAAAAAAAAATTAACAGATCATGGGTAGGAACGAATTAGGAGTAATTCTTAATGTGTAAGACATTTTATTTAGCATCTGTAGGAATTCATCTTTTTTTTTTTTATCTTTAAATAAGACTGTTTTATATATGTACTAGATTATATAGGCACTTTTGATGTTGACATCTGTCAATATGACCTGCAAGAGGAATTTGTGAAAGTGTTTGAAATAACGGTAGTGTCAGGTGATAAGTAATGATAAAAATATCTAGTTTCAGTATGTCTCTGATTAGATGGGCTGAAGGGCCTAAATTATTTCCTGGTGGATCAGCAATGTTGACAGATATCCAGAAGTCCTGCAAATTTCTGTATCTGCCATCTAAACTAGATGTACTTGCCGTTGCTGTCCTGATACTTTCATAGAGGGGTTACGTATACTGGCATCTTATATCAGTATCTTATTTACTGTTTTGAGGACTGAAAAAGGACTGACTGCTATAGGTAAAACTTTTTTGTACGTTATGCTGTTCAATTGCAATAAATGAAAAAGGTGTTATATCCTTCCAGAAATTCTTTTTTTGTACTGCAAACAGCAAAATGATTTCAGTATTGTGGTGCAAAACAAACCGGTTTGCGTTTTGCGGGACCCGTAGTTTCTTTTTAGCACAAACGTAATGTTCTGAAGCCAAAAAAACTTATAGTATAGCTTATAGTAAGCTCTGTTTATCTCAGATACGTGTGATGACGGTGGTCAAAAGAAATGGACGATTAGGGTGTAACAGTGTGAAAGCGTGATGCGCATAACAGAAACATCATAGTTTGCAACCATCCGTTACCAATCATTAGTGCACTCCAATACTCCTCCTGAATTCCAGTTGTAGTATGGTTAGTATGTTGTGCCACATGACTTGTCATTTTGTTCAAAATATTAAGGATATTGAATTGTGAATACATTACTGTGTATTGGCAGGGGAAGACACAGTTATGCTACAAAGTGCAAAACTTCTTTGGAACTGCAATGTTTGGATACGTCATAAACATTAATGTTGAGCACCCATATGTTGCTAGCATCAAAAGGGTAGCACGCGTGCCCTTTTGATGGGCAGAGCGAGAGTTAACCTGCAGCAACGCTACACGAAACAAATAACACAGGTCAAATAATTTTTTGTAAGCATCAGAAACCGCAACACACTTTTCTAGACCAGTTTTTCATGCTAATTTCAGATCTGCTTTGTTTTTTGTCACATCAACTTTTTTGAATGAACTTTTTTGAGTATCAGAAAAAATCTTACTTTTGTGTTAAACAACTATATCAATATATCAGTATCAATATATGTTATGCAACATGAAATGTGTCTCAAAATAAGCACAGTCTTTCCGAACCGCGTTGCTTCACGGGGCAAACACTCAGCCATTTCAAACTCCATAGACTGACAGGTCTCCAGGAGACCTTTCCAACGAGACCAAGCATGAAACTGTCCTTCCCGGGGAACCGGAGTAACGGCACGCAAACCTCTGTGCTGTGGGGGGGGGGGGGGTCTACAGCCAGCGTTGGTGGCAAGCTGTCTTCCCCTAAGGCATCCGGACTGGCTAGCAACACTCTTGTCTCCTATCCCCAGTTAAAGTTTGGATGCGCTCCTCTAACTTTCTCTGTCAGATACATAACTAATGTACACTTCACACAAGTAAACTTTATGCTGGTGCTAATGACTGAGAGAGGGGCTGAGCTAAACATGCCACATTCAGTGCAGAGAAGGCGCTCGCCAAACTCCATACTGAAACGTCTCTCATCTGTGGGCTGATGACGTTGTAGATCGATGGAAATAGTTTAATAATCGTCCAAAACATTAAGTTAACTCACTGGTAAGTTATAATTGGCGACTAAAAACAGTACAAACACGCTAGCACCGGCAGCTACACTGCCTTATGCAGTGTAAAATTGTCCCACCCCAGATGTTTTTTTGCCTTTTACGCACACCGGGATCTTCATTTTCCTCCATTTCTATAGAGAGCAAAATAAACGCGGCGTCTTAAATATTTGAAATTAACGTCAGTTACAACAGTCTGTGTAAAACAGTGATACCGGAGCTGCGTGGTAGTCTACAAAGCGGGAGTGATACGATAGCAGAGACATTTTTAAAAAATGGTGGCGTAAATTAAACGAAGCCTTGAGGCAAAGATTTTGCCTCGATCATTTTTGTAATCGAGTTATTCAAATTACTCGAATAATCGTTTCAGCCCTTTTAGATTTGCTATAGACTTGCATGAGATTTTTATTAAACCGCAGGCACCAATCACGTAACTGTTTCAATATTTTCAATGCAAAGTCGGATAGGTGCACACTGTGGCATAGATATAATGATCAGTGTCAGTCAGCTACCACTGTTTGTTCAAAAATGCTTAGCGTATGATTACTATATGCTAATTATACCAACTATCATACAATATATCACTAGCTTCATCACAAACTGTATGTGCTAGGGAAAACTAAACACAATTTGAAATCAGCATGAAAAACTCTACAAAACCCATAAACTTATCGCTGATGATTTTGATCTGTTGACCTGTGTAATTAGAGGTGAAATCATCAACCAGTTGGGTTGGGGGACTGTTAATTTAGATTCTTTAGTAATATGATGTCTTACATCCAGTTCAGGAGTAGATTACATACATTGTTTAGTCTTTAAATATATTTTGCATCTTCATCCTAAAAGCAAGATCGCAATATATAGAAATATACAGTTAAATATTTTCTTTAAAAACTGCTTTAAAAACTGAAAGATATAACGACATTCTCTATAGGTCTATAACAAAATAGTGTATTAAAACAAAGACTGGCATAGCCAGTGCTGGACTGGCCATCGGGCATACTGGGTGGGCCGATGGGAAATATGGGCCGGCCAGGTAAATTTGGTCCGGCGCGGAATCCAGTCAGCATCCCCCCTCCCCCTCCCAGCGGAACATCAGCCCAGAATCTGTTTTAAGACGAGCTTTATTGTCTTGAAGTCTGAGTTTGCTGTGCCTTTAGCTAATCCAGACTGATTTGTTGTGATGACCACCGATTTCGAAATTATAAACAAGTAATACTCTGCCACTGATCAACTGATCAAAAATCTGAATACATGCATAGGATGTTGACGGATGTCTTGATGTTAAAGCAGTGTCGATATTTTAAAGACTGTAGAAAGAGAATAATTGCCCAATTCCAGCTATGATGATAAAAAGTAAAACCTTTCTCACGCAATCAAAAACAATGATGTTTCAGAAAAGTTAAACACTCCTGTTTCCAAAACTTGATTGCATTCTTTTTTGCAGATTTTACAGCTGATAGTAAACATCCGTTTTGAAATAAGCCTCTGGATTTTTAGCAAGTGGCTTCAGTATTTGGATTTGGCCCATGTGACTTTTGTAGATGAATAGCTAAACCAGTTCTAGCTAACCATTCCTGACCAGTTTTGCAGTGTGGCGAAAGTAGTTTGGGATGTACTGTTTTAAAGTTGCCCAGATCCTTACATTTATTATTTTTTGCTTCCAACCATCTACTTTAAGAACTGGCTGTTTACATGCCTACTTGTCAGAGAAATGTTCCCATGCTGGAGCATTAGGTCTTGTAGTACTGATATGTGCTCTTGGGTTGCTGTTTATATTGATGGATACTAGGGCGTTAACGACTCCAGATTTTTTCAAGTCAACTAGTCGGTCAGCAAAGTCGAGTCGACTTGTCGACGCAGCGGAGGAACACGAGTGTGCAACACTGAGCAGCTTTTATTAAAAGTTCTCTAACATTAACAGTCAACATGACAGTTAAACAAAACAAAGACGGATACCTTGAATTTTCTGGTAAATTTAAGTGTGCAACTGAGAGTGGGAACAGTTTAAGCCGCGGCAGGACGACTCCCTGTAGTGCTAGCGTTAGCCATGTTAACTAGCAGATGCCCTGCAGAACGCTGGTACTGTTACTGTACTTTAACACCGACTTGCAGGTTATGCAGGTCTCTGTGCTGTTTGTGTGTCTAGAGTGAAGTA
>JBBPCY010000032.1:21423571-21442564 GCA_037974405.1 Brachyalestes nurse | reverse complement strand
CACCTGTCCTCTGCATGTCCTTTTTGTCTGTTTGTTGACTGTTTTCTACTCATTGTAAAGTGTAAAGTGTCCTTGAGATCTGGAAAGGCGCTATATAAATAAAAATTACTATTTTTATTTTATTATTACATATATTAACCAGTTTCTAATGACGTTTGTGCAGGTTTGCAACATAATCTCTGGCTACTCAGATCTGTCTGTCTGAAGGATTCTATTTGTCCACTAGACATTTTTTCCAACCCCGAGTCGGTCTCCACAGTGGTGCTTGGTCTTCATGTACCACTATGGAAAAATGGGCCTTATTTACAATAATATACATGAATGGTTTGAAACCATATTGTAACACTTTTTGGCAGTTAGGACTATGCTGCCAAGACTAACAAGATTCAACCTCTTTTGCCCTTTTTTCTTATCAAATTTTCTTATCAACAGTGATGAATTTGATTAAATGTCAGGTTTTTCTGTAACCATTTTTGGCAGTTAAAAACTGCCAATGACCATGTAGTACTACCAATGTGGCCCACTGGAGGTTGTTTCACTGGAGGTTGTTTTTTATTGATTACTACTATCTCTTGGTTGTGTTTTTGAACTGTTAGTTCTCTCAAAGAGAACTCTTAGTTGGCTTTTAAGCAAGATGAAGAAAGTCATATAAGATTGTGAAACAGTTCCCAACAAGAAGTGAGTAAATTTGGGAGTATATGTTGGTTCTCCATATATAAGAAGATAAGTGTGTCAACATTCATTGAAACAAGTCGAGTTGTGAGGATGTTTTTTCCTCGTCTGTGGCTCTGCTTGCACTGCAAGAAAAACTTGCATAACTGTGACACGCATCTCAACAAAAACTCATCACTAAACTTTAGGCCACAGAAGTTTTTCTCTACACCACTTCTCTGACCTCTTTCCTTGTAAGACAGTACACTGCCTTGAGAGACTGCCTTGAGAGACTGCCCTCTTGGCTTTGAGGTTCATAGTGTATGAAAAACATGTTTTGTGGAGCACAAACTCATCATCGGATGCTATTTGCAATGTGTGTTATCTTTAACACACACACGACAGGGTTTGTGATATATGGTCTCTCTAGCTTGCACTCAGTCAGATTCTCAGGTTAATTATGCACTTGTAGAACTCGTTTTAGGAGTTCCCATTCCTCTACATACTTAACCGTCACAGTAAGGTAGTCTTTTGTTGCTCTGAGGTCTAGCCATCATTGGGAAGAGCTATATAGAGTGTCTGTCATTGCAAGTCGTATTTCTGCGACTGTCTATCTGTGCACATTCATATTAAATTCAAACGTAACAGTCACTATATTTAAATACCATGTGACAGGAAATACTTTGTGTATGGTCCCCTTTGACTGTGTACACAATTGGGATGTGACTTTTTGACTAACACTATTCGAAAATCGATGAACTATTCGAATATTATATTATTCGACCCCCTCCCCCACCCACGCGCACACACGCAAACACACCATGACAGAGTGTGAGATACCGGTATATTTCCATAAACTGTTTAATCACACGACACCGTGGTTTAACGTAAAAATTTTGTAACTTACATCGAAACCAATAACAGAGCGCTTTTAACTTTTTGTTTGATTTTTTAAATGTGTGCATGGCTTTCTTTCTGAACCTTCCAAATCACAGTACAGTAAACAAACATCACTGAGCAACTCCCCTATGAGCTGGCCTCACCCCCTGGAACCACGGCCGAGCTGGTAAAGAAAGTCCAGGGCCGTTATAGTTCGCGATCGATAGCCTCCCCATAGTCAGTTAGATGCCAACCCGGCCTAGTCTACTGTGCCTGTAGGGAGTTTGACTTTTAGCGACACCTTCAGGCTGAATTAATGCATTACATGAAACATTGGTTAGGAAAGTCTTCATTTCTGTTCTGTGTTTTTTTCGGAGTCCCTTAAGTGAGATATGGCTAAAGGGTATTCGAAATAACTATTCGATATTCAAACGTATATCGAATATTGGACTATTCGAAAATCATGTCTCATCCCTAGTACACAAATGGGGCTAGCTCAACATTGGGACGTGCAGTAAAAAACATGGCTTGGTAAAGCATTTCTGGATTAGGTAAAATGAGGAGCATTTTTTGTTTTTGTTTTTCTTCTTTCTTTCTTTTTTTCTTTTGGGGACTTCAGCGTTAAAGGGCCACATGGGCTTGTTGGGTGCACGTACACTATTTTTTCCCCCTTGTGCTTTAAATACCTCCACACAGCTGACATGATGGCAAGTTGCTCTCAAGTTCTTGCTATTGGTCTGTCACATGGGCTGTATCCAAAATGGCTACATCCTATACAATGCGTTATGTTCATTAAAAAAATCTCAATTAGTCTGTTACTTGTTAGACATATACACTGAGTGTGCAGCAATGGACATAGTGCTCCGGGTCCTTTACCATTGTTTTGATGAAGTTTTACCGTTCCGTGTGTTAATGTGTTGCTAAGTGGTTACTATGGTTTCAAGGGTGAGGGTTTGTGTAAAAAATATCGGTCAAAGTCAGAGGTACCAATGCTTCACAATGGGGGGGGGGGGGGTTGGGGCAGAACAGAGTACCCAAACTGTTGCCCTTAACCAGGTTTGAATCTACAAACTCTCCTCTCACCTCAAACCACTGATGCACACTCTGTTTCTCCCTCTCTCTCCGCATTGTCTCTTGTGCTCTCTCTCCATGTTTATTTACAATGAGCAATTTTTGCACATTGTCCAAGGAGTGGGGTTTACCCAAATTTTGTATGAAGTGTGGGTATTAAGCTCTTAATCTTTGTTTTACAGGTGGTATGGCCAAGAAAAGGACTATAATGTCCTAGTGATGGATCTCTTGGGTCCCAGTCTAGAGGATCTCTTCAACTTTTGCTCACGCAGATTCACGATGAAAACAGTTCTAATGCTTGCAGATCAGGTAAGGCTACTTTTCAGAACAAAGTGATGCATAGTAGGGCTGTAACGATACACCAAACCTACAATTCGGTTCTTATCACGATTTTTGACCCATAATTTGGTTCGTATCACAATGCTTGGTGCAAGCAGTACCATTCGAGATGGCAATTTGTCTCGAGCCATCCTCATGTTTACCACAGAATTATGAATCAGTAAACGCTTCGACACAGCTTATTTTGTGTTCAATCTGTACAGAAGACCCCAAAAAAATCGCCACAGGCCGGCCAAAGAACCGATTCTACAGCTCCTGGTTGACCATTGTCCAGAACTAAAAACATGCTCTGCCAAGCTGGCCAAAATCGCACAGCAACTTACTCAAAACACAACAAAACTCTTACAAACAAACTCCCCAGCAATTTTATCACAACCAGCCAGCTTATAGACACTTATAAAGCGAAGTGTCATAATTTCCTTTTACTTACATTCAGAAAAAAATCAGCTTGGAAACATGCGCCTCCCCAGACAGTCCTTGTGGATTTTGGAGTATAACTCCTCCTAGGAAGGTCAGAAAGACTCGCGGGATGGCTCATTTAAATCGTAACAACCTCTGCTATTGGTTACTGAAATTGACGTGAAAATATAACAATCACGGTGTAAAACGGTTTGTTAGGAGGTGTGCCACGCACGGGCCGGACCCCTAGTGGTGAAAGCTAAGAGATGTGGTAGGATTGGATCTGGACGAGAAGGATAACTATGGGAGTTGGTAGAGGTGTGTCGCGATTTTGCCTTCTCACACCGCGACACAGGTTCGTGGATCTGAGTGTTTCATATTGCAAATCGTTACAACCCTCATGCATAGTGTGCTCAATACAGAGATCTTGAAGCTGACATTCTCAGACACTTTCAGATTGTTACCAAAATATTGTATGTAGCCTATTGAACTCTTTACTAAACTTATATGGTTGCTAAAGTGTAACGGTTACAGAAAGCTTATTTGGGTAAAGATGTCCTGATGCTGTTTCTAATTGTTTCGCAGCACTAACAGATGCAAATATTCAAGGGATTTATGTTAGTGCCACTGATTTTCGTCAGTGTTTTCACTGATGACATTGCTGCACATTACATTGCAGTTCATGTCATGTGTTGGTTAGTAACACCAGTTTAATTAATGTGAAACTGAACGTCTTTCAGCTGACCAGAATAATCCAATTTTGTTTTACTACTCTGAGCTCCCAGCCCCTAGTTAAATAGCTCAATTGTTACATTGTGTCCTGTTAAGTTTAACCATGTTTTAACAAAAAGCAGCTAGCTTAATTACAGTTGAAACACTTGCTTATTTACATTGTACTTGCAAATTTCCAAATGCTTATGGCACATTTTTTGCAGATGATCAGCAGAATCGAGTATGTACACACAAAAAATTTCATCCACAGAGACATTAAGCCAGACAACTTTTTAATGGGTATTGGTCGTCACTGTAATAAGGTAAGCTCATGTTGAAACATCTTTTCTTGAGGCACTTTTTTATCTGCTGGGTTGTATTACTTTTTGTCTTTATGTTGGTATGCTTAATTTTAACTGGTAGAGCCTGTGTTGTCTGTTTTTATATTTGGTTGAATTTGTGTTAATGCTAATTCATTCTTAGTTAGAATATATGGAGTATTGGATTTGCTGGACTAAGTACACAAGCACATACCTTGCTTAATGCTTTGTTTCAGTTAAGTTGGGAGCTTATTTGTTAGTGTTTTAACTGAATCTGACTGGTCCTGCATGATATTTAGAATTGCTTTAAGCTCCTACGTTCTGTATAAAAACTGTCCCTAAAGTTGCCTGACTTTCCTCTTGTTTGTTCATTCATTTATTGTTGAAAAATAATTGTTTTGAGCCCTTGCAGACAGGCAACATTTGGCAAAGTTAAAGCATGATGTGCATTAAACTAAGACCTCATAGTGTAAGGTCAGATGGTTATTTAACGGTTTCAGAAAACCAATCATGTAGTCCTTTTTTTTTTTACGGTAATATAAGAGAATAGAATGAAAATAATACTAATTTGGTGTATCTTGTGTTACCATTTTTGAGAGTGCTTTCTGGAGTAAATATGTTTATCATTGTGTGTCTGTGGTAATGCCAGCTTTCATTTTTTCCATGTAGAAGTGTTTTTTTTTTGGTTTGTTTTTGTTTTGTTTTGCTATAACTTATTGAAAACACTGCACCAGCTCTGCTTATAGATAGGAACAGGCATGTGCCTGGTCTCAGGTAAACAATTCACTGCGCTATGCCCCTCTAAAAACTGATTAACTATTATTTAAAAATGTTCATTTATTTCACACGTTACACAATAAGGTAATCGCATATGGTTCCCACGCATATTAAAAAATGTTGGTACTTATCGGAAAGAGTGTAGATTTTCTTTTCTTATAAAATGTGGTTGTAGTTGCTCTCAAGAGCACATGCATAGAGTAGAAACAGAAAATATGGGCATGTCCTTTGCCCGCAGTTTTTTTCCATTATTTAAATAAAGGGACTACAAACTGTGGACATTTATTTAGTCTGCAGCTCCATTTATTGTCTGTCTACCTGAATACCTTCACTCAACTTGCACCGTTTACCATCTTTGCCTAGAGCCAGTGCCTGCACCAACAGGAGAGTTACAGGAAGGTTTAAACATTTTTGCCCTTTGTTCAGTGAATACAATGGAAGAACAGTGAATACAATGGAAGAACGTTAACACACTTAAATTTGCAAATGTAAATGATATTTCTGCACTCCAGATATGTTCTCCAGCATTTTCGTTCTCAATCATAATGCAAATGGACACTAAATGTGTTCCTCCTCTTTATTTGTTGTTTTATACACAGTTGTTAGCGGTGATTCAATGTGTGATTCTACTGACCTATAGTTTTACAATTTTACCAGTCCTGATCAAGAAGTCAGAAGATAGGAGATTCTTCTTTGAAACTTTGCAAACATTGTACTTGCTTGATTTACTTAGTTGAGTGTATAAGTTTCATAGTTACAGGTCTGGCGCAGATGACTCTGCGGAAAGTTCCTAAAGTACCTTTTTTAAACATTTATTTAAACCATGCTGTTCCTAAAACCTAATTTCTGTTTACCTTTTGACATTAGACAGAAACCGGCAAATGTATTCTCACATCCCCATCTGTCTTCATTTTAACAAAAAAATATTCCTAGCGAGCACCTGCAGCATCCCTGCCTACTCCTAACAATGTTTTTCATAGTCTATAAAATCATGCACAACTTGACACTGACAAATTGCTTTCTGTGACTTATTTCTGGTCTGCTTTATTGAAACATGAAAAAATAAAGGCAGATTCACTAACACTTACTTTATGATTCCTAGTTAAATTTAATGCAGATCATTCTACATTCCTATCCCGCACGCTTTTTTTGTATGCACATATATACATGAGGATTTATAACCCCATCTGCTAGCCCCGTTTCGCCCTTCACGCCCATTCTGTAAATGCCAACGCATTCTACCCTCTTCCTTACTGAAGATGTTTCATAGAAGCTGTGTTTACAATAATCTTTTTTTTATGTCTTTAATTCTACTGAAATAAATAGTTGGGGCTTGTGTGCTTTTTGTGGCATTTTATTTTGATAAATCAACACTTAATTGTGAAAAAATATTATCGCTGTCCCTCCCTTAGACTTGGTCTAATTGTCACTAAGCCCTACTATTGAATGTGATTCCGCTTGTGTTAAAAACTGAAAAGAAAAATGATTAGGCGGTATCAATAATTGGGTCTAAACGTATGAGTTTAATGTTTAGGTTAGATGGATAAATGTGCCATCTATATGTAGTGCTATTATTAACATTGAAGCACTTGGACTATGCATTTTATACAGAACAGTCTTGTTTGCTTTCTGACATTTTGGCTGATCTGTGCCCAGGTTTACTGAAAAGAACCCCCCAGTAATTAAGCTATTTAGGTTTTATTTTGAGTGCTTTCTGGCATATGAAGGGTGGCATAAATCTCTTTCCTCACCCTCTTTCTTCTCCTTTTCCTTCTTCCGTTCTTTTTCTGAGCCTTGGTGTTGCCTGTCTGCGCTGGCCATGTGGGTTGTCAGCAATACTGTTTGATGCACTGCACCCTCTATTGTCTGTTTAGTGTTTAGAATCTCCAGTGGGGAAGAGGAAAAGAAGCTTGGCTGTTAGTTCTTCTCAGGACCCATCTTTCTCAGGATTAAACCAGGTCTGAAACCACAACCGCTTAACAGTACTGCCCATTTTTTCTTTTTTGATTGTCCCTCAATTTCTAGCTCTTTGTAATTAGTGATGAATACATGTTGGCATTAAACCAGACACACGCGTTAAACAGAAATATGTCTATCAAGATTGCAGTCATCAGTGTTTTTGGTTCAGGAAGAAATGGACACAAACCTGTTTCAGTATGGGGTCTTTTTTTGATCTGGAACTGGATTGAATTTAAAATCTGCAGAATTTGCAAAAATATGCTCAAAGTTCTTACTGGTTGGCAGTGTCCTGCTTGATTTGAAAATTACATTTTCATAATAGTGGAAACTGACATTAAAGAATTTGTGATAAATGTATGTAAATACATGTGATTGTTTACATAATTTAAGAGAATTGTGAAATTAAATTGAGTTCTCTTTTAATTTTTTTTAACCCTAAAAACATTTGTTCACATTTTAAACCCATTTCTCTGAGAGAAATGATTTTAATTCTAGTCTTAAAAATGTGTGTAGACACACACACTCTTTCTCTCTCTCTCTCTCACACACACACAGTATTGTATGTTATCACAAACACAGTATTTGTCCAGAAACCTGGACTGAGCACTGCAGAAGGGCTTATCTCTGAATAATAGCTAATAAATGAAATGTGTGGGTAATGTACTCTACAGGCCAGAAGTTTGGACCCAAAATATCTTACCCTTGTTCACCAACCGATTCTCCCCTTTATTAAATTTAAAGTGATTATATGATGATCTCGCAGCTGCAGTGTGCAGTAGGCGGAATTAAACCTCCTAAACAGTTGTATCATGTTTTTTGGTTGTCGGCTTCTCAGGGGAGCTTTCAGACCTGCTAGCTGGATTGCTGAGATATAATGATTTGTCATGCAAAATTAATTTGAGGAAGCCAACTGAGAGTGGTCAAACTAACAGCTTATTTGTGCACTGATCAGCCATCAACATTAAAACTATCTGCATAATATTGTGTAGGTCACTCTTGTGTTGCTAAAACAGCTCTGACCCGTCAAGGCATGGAGTCCTGCAAGATCTTGTGTACTCTTAAGTATGAGGTGGGGCCTCCATGGACCTGATTGATTTGTCAAGTCAGTTTTGAGATTTGGGGAATGGAGGTCAAGTCTGTATCATGATCTTTATGCTCCTCAAACCGTTTCTAAACAATTTTTGCAGTGTGATGGGATGCATTATACTGCTAAATGAAGTCACTGCCGTTAAAGAATGCCTTACCATAAATTGTTCTTGGTCTGTAGTAGGGATGCACTGAATATTCAAAAACAGTGATGACGCAAGTAACACCCGCAACCTGCACGCGCCAGATTAGTCAACATGTCTGTCTAAGAAAGACGCACGAAAAGCAGTTTGTAAAGCCGTTTGCCGAAATTTCTAGAGGGGTGCATCCACCAAGACTTTCTCAGCGTCTGGATTAATTTATCTTATAAAATCAAAACATCCCGATCGCCATGCAGAGTATGAAGTACAGAAGAGGCAAGACCCTTCGAGCACACCCACTCCATCTGTGGCGGACACAAGGGGTTGGTGTGGTGGTGCTGACGGATTTCTGCACCGGCCCAAATTTACCATCGGCCCACCGGGCAAATGCCCGATATGCCCGATGGCTAGTCCAGCACTGGTACTAACCACAGCATACTGTTAACACTCCACAAGACCTGCCGTTTTGGAGATGTTATGACCCAATCGTCTGTCCTTCATAATTTCTTTAAAAAGATGTTTCTAGAACCTTGTATGATGTGTGTCATGGTGCATGTGCTGCATTGTTCTTTGTCACAGTCAGGGTGCTTACAGGATAAACCTATCAATAGCTTGAAGGAAACCTAAGCAACAGAGGGGGGTTGTTCTACTCTTTAAATAGACCATGGGAAAATTAGGTGACTTAGGTCTTCTCCTTTAACTATGAAATACTTATTCCTTTTTTTGCTTAGACTAGTTGATGATACATTTGCACTGCCTCTGCCTTTTTAGTGTTGTCCTTCACATTAACACTTAATCTTAATGTCTATTCAGTATATCCCAGTAAAACTGGGATTTAATGTTTTGTATTAAGTATCGTAGTAGTCATTAGTGTGATAGTTTTGTTCTTATAAATTTTGGCGCCGCTTCTCCAAGGCCATTTGAAATATTAGCACTATTCCAAATCTGATATGTGCATTGTTAACCCCCCCACACCTGGTGTGTGTGTATGCAGCTCTTTTGTCAAATAACGAGGAGCTGAGAATTGATTGCATGGAGTTTTTGGTTGTTCAGAATTTTTGGGCAACTCACTTTGGGAGTGAATACGGAGAGTGTGGGAGTCATCTTATGAGTGAATACGGAGAGAGGCAGAGCCAGAAACGTGCTCTTAACACTGGTTTTGTGCTTCATAAATGGCCTTCTACAAGGCTAAAACATGGATTATAAAAAGAACGTCACTCTTTTGCTTTACAGAGAATAATGCTTGTTTTAAGCCCTGAGGCAGCTGTTAGGTAGCCAGCAAGTTCTTAGCCAGCTCAGTGAGCCAATTTTCGCGTGCACATAGGAAGTTGGGCTTATGTGAGCAGTGGAGTGCAGTCACGCCACATTTATTTGTGGAAATGCATTCTAATTTCAGTATTGAAATTTTAAATGAAGTATTTCAGTAATTTTAAGGATGCCTGAGACGTTTTTCTGTCACTTCTGAATATCAAATATTAATCTAAAATCTGTTCTTTAGTGGTCCTCCTCTCACTGCTTCTACTCATGGTTTAGGTTAGGCTGTTAACTTTGATCATTAATTTTCATGTCCCCAAAAGTCTTTATGTGGATTGGTTGTGAGTATCAAAAATCTAAATCAAATCAGTTAGTTAAAATCTTCCTTGTTGAAGGTTGCTGCCTATAGGGTAGCCTACAGTGCAATACATCAGCAATTTTTCACTGTAAATCCAGTTCTGTTCCTCCTTTAAACTTTTTGTAGATGAAGGTAACAAGTGGAAATGACTAGTAGGCCCAAGATACAGTCAGTACTTGGGCCACAATACGATTATAGTCTTTAAAATACTTATTTTTTTCCCCCCATCCCATTTCAGTCTTAAATGAACAAGAAAACGGCAAATCAATATTCAAAAATGTTAAATCCTTGCCTTAATCCTCAGAACAGCAACATTTTTGTCATTTTCAGCTCCTATTACACATGAGCTATGGGGTGTTGGTGGGTTGAGGTACAGTTTTATATTTGTATGTTTTTACCAATGGGAGATAGTACCAAAAGGATTTGATTTGACCTCTGACCATAACAGAAGATCTGAGGGCTTGAAGAATGCCTTTCAATATAGTTTGCATGTCCACCTAGGAACGCGATCGACATTAATTTGTATCTTCTAATGTCCTTGAAATGCTGACGGCAGGCATGGCTCTATGATACATTTTGTCAAATGACGAGGAGCTGAGAGTTGATCGCATAGAGTTTTTGGTCGTACAGAATTTTTGGGCAAGTCACTTTGGGAGTGAATACGGAGAGAGTGGGAGTCACCTTGAGTGCATACGGAGAGAGGCAGAGCCAGTAACGTGCTCTTAACACTGGGTTTTGTGCTTCATAATGCATGGCTCTATGATACAAAGTTACAAGTTGTGAGCATTAGATGTGGAGAATGTAAGAGAATGTTTGTGAATGGGAAACACATTTCTGCTGAAAGGTCTTGAAGCGCAAATCTTTGCCCTGTCTCGGTCATTCAATCTTTCTCTCTCTCTTTCACTCACTTTCACTCACACTCTCAGCATCTCATTTAAACCCACATGCTAAAGGGGGTGCTGCATTTTTTTTTTTTTTTGGAAAAATTAGTCTCATGATTTCTGTGGGTGCATGACTTGGTGGAAACAGAAGCTAAAATAAAATCTAAGCTGTTTTGTTTGTACTAGGGCTTTTTAAGTTTCACATTAGTGCCAGCATTCAGCAAGGTATGGGGTGTGTGTATGAGTGATGATGCTACATGCGAAGTAGGATAATCCTGAATCTCAAATGTGTAAAAAATAATCTTCTGTGACTAAGACATTAGTAAAGCACACTTGTATGTCGCTTTAGATAAAAGCGTCTGCCAAATGAATGTAATGTAACACTTTTTTTAGAGCATACACAGATTAGCAAATTACTTCTGTGTATTTAATTGCTAAAATGTCTCAGCTGCTTAAGTAAATGTAACTGATTGTCTTCATCTCTAGCTAAGCCAAGTGAACGGGGCATGACATTTATAAAACGAAATGTCAAAACATATTCAATATCTATCAATATTTAGATAGTTTATTTCCGCTGCTTCCTTGCTTCAGTCACATGGTGCATTGCTTTCATTTGCGATCAAATCTTACAGGACATATTTGAGAAATTATTACAGCCTATCTCCATTTGATCTGCTCCTGCAGATGTTTGAGCTTAAATGTAAGTATTCTAATCTTTTTTTTGATGTTTTTTGTTATCATTGCAGTTGTTCCTCATTGACTTCGGGCTGGCCAAAAAATATCGGGACAACAGGACGCGACAGCACATTCCTTACAGAGAAGACAAAAACCTCACAGGCACTGCTCGCTATGCCAGTATCAATGCACACCTTGGCATTGAGCAGAGGTGCAAGCATATGCTTTTTTTTTTTTTTACTATTCAGCTTTGCGATAACCTTTACAAGACATAATTGACTTACAAATCCTGTCTCTATAGTTTAACTTTGTCTGTAGTTTGTAGTATTGAGAAACCATTCAGCACAATTTAGTTTGATTTAATTTGATTTAAATGGTTAATGGGCAGTGTTTACCTTTTTGCCCCATACTAGTGGAGTGAAGTGGGGACCTAAAAGCTTTAAAGTAAACCTACTTTGTTTAGGTGCTCCTTTTCTTTACCCTTGCTTTTTTTTTTCTTTAGGGGTTTGCTCTAAGCGTAAAAGGATTCTGAATTATGTACTGTGAAGCTTTGTAGCAGTATCTACAGTTTAGTAATCATACTTTGTATCCTACAGTCGCCGGGATGATATGGAATCTCTAGGCTACGTGCTGATGTACTTCAACCGAACCAGCCTGCCCTGGCAAGGACTAAAGGTAATCTTAGGCAGTTTTGGGTGTTTCACATGTATAAAATTTGACCATTCAGTGTCCTTTGGAAGTTGCTGGAGTGTACAGCTTTAACATGTTTGTAAAAGTCCTGAGTCCTGCACCGGGTCTGGTACCCATTGGGTACCCGCAGATAGGTGCTGGAACGGGCGGATTTTAATGTTCTGGAATTTTATGGGCGGGTATGTGGGCGGGAATTTATTACATACGGGCGGGTTAAGAGGTCAATCAAAACAGTATTGTAGCCTGCAAAAATAACATAAGCGAAAATATCTATGTATTAGACTATCATGTACAAATTGTCATTATCACAGTGTGTTCAGCGTGCTCCAGTGAGAGAGACTTTGTTTCCGCTGGATTTGCGATCCAAGAATGCAGAACGCAGCTCAAACATGGGACTGTGGATGATATTGTGGCGCACGTGAAAGAAAAAAATGCGAAGACACACTTCAAGCAAACTGCGCAATTATTCTCAACAGTTTCGAAGCAGGCTTTGTGCTTTAGAGAGTGCTGCACCCCCACTGGCATGCCCAGTTACTACTCCAGAACGCCGACAACGGAGCTAAGACTCTGGAGGAGGGTGCCTGGCGAGAATGACTCTCATTCACTATTTAACGCAATTAACACAAACACTCACCATAAATAATCTCTAATACTACGTAACATCTACCAATGTTCCAACCCCCCCAACGTTCCCCAAAAACACAGAAAAAGGGCCAAAGGGCAGTCCTGCCATGCGCTTCAATAGAATGCTTTTAATTTGTGTGTAATTTATCACGGGCATGGGCGAGTAACGGGCGGAATGTTAACGGGAATGTTAATTTTGATATAATCACGGGTGAACAGGCAGGTGTGATGCTGTACTGTGCGGGTGTGGGTTTCCAAAAGTGGACCTGTGCAGGACTCTACTGAGAATGTGTGCATGGCAACAGAGGGACATAGATGGGCATACAGGCCAGAATTGTATACCTGCTAAGTACACTTATCTGGTGGTGAATAGTTTGTTGTTTTTAAACTGGCAACTTGGTTTAAAAAATGTGTTCAATCATAAGTTACACACATTTCTCATAGAAATACTGATAAAATAGTTTTTTAAAAGAGTCTTGCCGATTTTTGTTTTTAATTCTAGAATGACGCTCACTGTTTTGTAACTGAAGGAAGTAAATGGCTAAAGGATTAAGGTTAAATGATTATTCATTTGTTGTTTTTTTTTTTACCTATAGAATTTTATATATCAACCGGTATAATGTAAAATATATTACATCTATTTGTGGAAATGCTATTGAAACCCACAAAAAAAAATCCAGTCACCTTTTAGCTCATTTATAACCTTCAGTGTCCTGTAAATGACAAACTGCAATGGACACCACTTTCATTTTTTGCATATGTTACACAGGCTGCCACAAAGAAACAGAAGTATGAGAAGATTAGTGAGAAGAAGATGTCTACTCCTGTAGAGGTGTTGTGTAAGGTATGTGTTTAAGGAAAGTTTTCAAAAATGGCTCTTGCATTTTTCACCTCATATTGAAGTTTATTTAATATATATATATATTCATTGTTATCCAATTAGAGTATACTGTGTGTGTGTGTTTACTAGGAATGCACCGAAATGATATTTTTTGGACCGAAGCCGAAAATGAGGAAACACTTTGCCGAAAACCGAAAGAAATTAAGATTAAATTAAGAGTAAATCTGTTACAAAACTATTAAAATATTTATTTAGCGTTCAAACAATGCACAATATAAAATATGAAAAAGTATTTTACTTGGCCCCACTCATGAATAGCCTAAAAGCAAGATAGCTGAAATATTATACAATTAAATATCTTCGCTCATAAAATTCAGGTGCATTTTAGTATTCTGAACGAAGTGCATGAAAAAATGCACTCAGAACAAGTGCTTTGAAAACTGTTGAAAGGTATAACGACATTCTCTGTAAGCAGAGTGTGAATTACCCCTCCATAATTGGGGGTACTGCCTTCATATCACTTGTATGACCATTATGATCCGCTACCGCGTCAATGCAAATAGTCGCCACCAGGGGGCGTCAGGGTCTTGATCTGGGGGTACAGAATCCTCCAGTATCCCCCCTAATTCTAACCATGTCTGTAGGCTTATAACAACATAGTGTATTAAAACAAAGACTGACATAGCCCATATATAAACTGTGATCACTGGAAAACTTTCTTGCTTTTTCAGAAAAACAGACGGAGTGGGTGTGCTCCAAGGGTCTTACCTCGTCTGTGCTTTGTACTCTGTATGGCGATTGAGATGTTTTGATTTTATATGATAAATTAATCCCAACGTTGAGAGAGTCTGTTGTGGATGTACCCCCTCTAGAAATTTCGGCATTGCGCGCATTACAAACGACTTTCCGCATGTCTTTTTTAAGATATATCGAAATGTGCCCACACGGCAGACATGCTGACCAATCTGGCACGTCGGTCGCATTAGGAAAAAAAAAATTGGTGGCCGAATATTCGGTGCATCCCTAATATATATACATATATGTAAAGTGCATCCGGGAAGTATTCACAGCACATTACTTTTTCCACATTTTATGTTAGTGTTATTCCAGAATGGATTAAAATTCATTTTTTTCCTCAAGAGTTCTACACACAACACCCCATAATGACAACGTGAAAAAAGTTTACTTGAGGTTTTTGCAAATAGAATGAAATGAATTTAATCCATTTTGGAATAAGGCTGTAACATAACAAAATGTGGAAAAAGTAATGTGCCGTGAATACTTTCCGAATGCACTGTATGTGTGTGTGTATATATACTTGAGGTATGTCTTCAACACAGGAGGTGAATGAGTCTGGCTATCTTAATATATGAATGGCAAATTCTTTGCATGTTGAATAAGGCTTGGTTCTGTAAACAAGAACCCCTTGAATCCAGCTTTTTTTAAAAAAGCTGTTTACTGCCTTAAGTGCATATTGCCTCACTACCTAAATACAAATAACACATGTTTTTTTTCTTCCGAGTTTTGAGACACTGCAAAACTGTGCCTTTAACAGGACAGTCCCTGCTGCTTCAGATTTACTGAAGCACTTCAGATTACTAAAAAGAATTGAGAGTCTGGAGACCAGAATACTGAACATGCTACTCGCACATCCTGGCAAAAAGAACAGACCATTGTGAATCTGATTCAGTGAATCATCCAGTCCAAGTACAGTACAGCTAATGCTTTGTACAGCAAGCAAGTTAGCCAAGGAGACCATTTCAGAGCGCAGTATTTTAGAGCCCCTCAGTGGGATAAGCTAAGTGCTAAACCCAAAAGATACGTTGCAGCAAGGCTATCCGATCAGAATAATACTTCATATGGGAGGCAAGCTGACTATGCGAACTGGCAAGCTGACTATGCGAACTGGCAAGCTAACTCTGCTAACAGGTAGCTAGTTGGCTATGCTATCCTGCTAGCTAACCCTGCTTACAAGAAGGTAGCTGGCTTTGCTAATCGGCATTCTCCTCTGATTATCAAAACCAATTTCAACCTCTGTTGCTTCTAAATGAAGATCTCAAAGACAAAGAAATCAGACTGTAAATCCTAAACATGTCCCCAAACATGCTCCCAGAACACTTTAATTTCATTTTAAACTAAGTTCAATGCATTACCTGTAAAGACAATGTAAAGGTAAACCCATATTCGACTCTTCATTAAAAACCCATATTTTAATTTTAATTCCCCGCTGAGATATGCAACTCGGAAGGTTGCGTGACAAAAGTATAGGGACACCCGGTTTTCGGGGGAATAAAACCTGATCATCTCAGGCTAAAGACACAAATTAGGGCTCGTTGGAAAGTTCTGGAGATCTACTGAACTGTGGAGTTTGTAGTGTCATATATGTGTGTGTGTGTATACATACATACACACATACATACAGGTATACAGGTCATATAATTAGAATATATTCAAAAAGTTGATTTATTTCACCAATTCCATTCAAGAAGTTTGC
Source organism: Brachyalestes nurse (assembly GCA_037974405.1). NCBI lineage: Eukaryota > Metazoa > Chordata > Actinopteri > Characiformes > Alestidae > Brachyalestes > Brachyalestes nurse. Next base: position 21,426,415 of record JBBPCY010000032.1, on the reverse strand, counting down.
TGACCAATTAAGAATAGGGATGCCATGGTCCTTAAACCAGGTACTAGTAGCTTTGGCACTGTGTGCAGGTGCCAAGTCCTGTTAGAAAATGAAATCTGCATCTCCATTAAGTTGGTCAGCAGCAGGAAGCATGAAGTGTTCTAAAACCTCCTGGTATATAGCTGCGTTGACCTTGGACCTCAGAAAACACAGTGGACCAACACCAGCAGATGACATGGCACCTCAAACCATCACTGACTGTGGAAACAGACTGTGGACCTCGAGCCACGTGGATTGGGACCCTAATCCAAAGGAAATGCAAAATTTACTTTCATCAGTGAACATAACTGTGGACCACTCAGCAGTAGCCCAGTCCTTTTAGTCTTTATCCCAGGCGAGACGCTTTCTTTCTCATTCCTCAAGTTGTATTAAAGAGGACACTTTTGTACACTTTTTTTCTACATCTTTTCCTTCCCTTCACATCTCTATTAATGCGCTTGGACACAGTGCTCTGTGAACAGCCAGCCTCGTTTGCAATGATCTTTTGTATCTTGCCGTCCTTGTGCAAGGTGTCATTGGTCGTCTTTTGGACAATTGTCAGATCAGCAGTCTTCCCCATGATTTTGTAGCTACAGAACTGGACTGAGAGACCATTTAAAGGCCTTTGCTGGTGTTTTGAGTGCCACACATGATCTGTGAATCACCAGGTCTGGCATGAGCCATTTGCTTCCTCTGTCCACATACACCACAGTCATCTCTGTTGAGTATCATCCCTCTCACTGGTTGACTTGCTTGTCAAAAGCTCCTCCTGAGTGGACTGTGACCAACTTCACATGAGGCCCATGCCAGGACCAAATGTCCTTCTTAGGGGCTATGTGACCGACTCCTTTTCACTATGGCACTTAGAATGGACTCCACCCAATGTTACCCCCATGACTGATCTCACTACTTCTCACTTTAACATTATGCCTGACTATTACTACCCTGTCTAACCAGAACTTTAGTTATCCACCTATGGCTTGACTACCATATAAAGTTGTGAGGCAAAATTTAGGAATTATGATGCCCAGCCAAGCTGATTACTTTTTCTGGATGACCCCTGACAGTTGGCCCCTTGAGATGTGGATCTGCCCAAAGTGTCCTCTTTGAATAACTACCACAAGGGAGTTTTTCCTTGACCTTGATGGTATTGGGTGCTCCTTGTTAATGTAAGGTTCTTTAATTAAAGTCTTTGCAAAACTACAATATGCCGGGTTTGCGCGCACACACAAAAACACCAAGGGGAACTTAAGGAATGCAGCCAGGCCTTTCCTTTATTGGGAAGGCCACTGCCTTCAGGGGCACTTAACTGCTGCTCCAGACATCGTGGAGTTTACTGGAAATGCAAAAAGTGTATTATATTTTCACAAGATTGCATATATTTACTCATTCATGCAACTGAAACAAATACCAGGGACTGTTTTGCAAGGCCACATCACACATTATCGACAGCGTTATCAGATCACGAAAAACACCATAGCATTGTGGGGCTTGTATGATTTTTCCCGCCTTTCAGCCTCTTTTAACCACTTTGCAAACAAAACCATAAAGAATCAACTCATTATTTCACTTTTAGCAGGAAATGTGTAGTATATTTTCACAATATTGCATAGATTCACTCAAGAAGTAAGAACAAGGCACTGTTTGCACTGTTGAAACACACATAATCGACGGCATTATCAGATCACGAAAAACACCATAGCATTGTGGGGCTTATAGGATTTTTCCCACCTCACTGCCTTTCAGCCTCAACAATAACGAAAGGAATCAACTCACTTTTAGTGGGAAATGTGTAGTATATCTTCACAGGATTGCACAGATTCACTCATTCATTCAACAGCGCTGTTTTGCACGGTCACATTACACATTGTGGATAGCCATGTATGACTTTCCCGTTCCTCAGTCACCAGTTAGCGCTCATAGTGGCGGTGTTATGCATTGCGCATGTATTAAAATACGTTGCCCTAGCACGTAAAAAGGGCCTAAAATGTGATCACAGCACGTTTTAATAGATTTTATGTTGTGATGGGCTGTGTTTCATTTGCTGTTTACGTGTCACTGAATGCTAACACAAACCAGATGCTAACAGAGCTGTATGAAGCCTTAAACAACCTGCAAACTGGCTACCCCGACAGGGCTTTTATCAATGTTTATTAAATGAACTTTGCAAGCCCCAAGATTGTATCAATTATGCAAACTGGTTAGTGTTTAGAGAGGCTGCCACTCATGAGGGCTGCATCAACATGGAGTACAAAGCAGCTGACTACATCAGCAAATGCACTGAGGACATTATCGTCTCTAAGGAGATGACTACAAGAGCCAACCAGAAACTCAAAACACCTGCAAAGGGTGCTGAAAAACCTGAGATGCCGCCTCCATATCTGGAGACAAGGCGATCTTTAGAATTGCCTGAGCCAACCTGGCTAGAGCAATCATGAAAGCAAATTTTCCATATGTCCAAAGAATCCAAAGGTGTGTGTGTGGGTGGTGCGTTGGTTGCTGCTTCTTCATTTGGCTGCTGCATAGAGGCTGACATTTTTCGGGAATTCCACGGGTCATGGGAATCCCGTGGGATTGGAAACAAAATCACTATTAATTAGTGATGAGTTGGTGGCGATAGTCCCAACCACCAATAACCTAGGAAAAGAGATAGCTTCTTCATGCACTTTTTAGCCGCGAAAAAGAAAACAACACAGAAGTGGGAGGGAATGGGAGTCATTCTTCTGGGATTGGGACGGGACAGGATTTTCTTCCAGTTTTTTTATGGGATTGGGATGGGATGAGATTTTTTTTTGTGGGAGTGGGATGGGAGTGGTTTGAAAATTA
>JBBPCY010000032.1:21365475-21393859 GCA_037974405.1 Brachyalestes nurse | reverse complement strand
TTTCATACTTCTATTTAACACGCTGTCTTTTTTACTGTACCTTTAAGACAGATATGAGTGAATAATCTGTTTTCTGATTGGCTGTCATGTATTACAGCTCATTCAAACGGCAGCATGGGGCAGAAACACCCTTTATAACTTCTGCGTTAATGGGCGGAGCTAAACTGCTATAGCCAAATAAGGAAGGGCCGAAAAAGAAAATACCTTTTCTTGTTGCGAATGATCTTGATGGCCACCATCTCGTTTGTCTTATGATCCAGGCATTTGAGGACCTGTCCAAAGGAGCCTTTCCCAATCACCTCCAGAACCTCGTAGCGGTAGGCGATATGGTCGTGAAGGACCTGCGCACAGATCATATTTGGAAGCAGAGTCAGGTCTCGGCTATGGATAGCCAAAGCACAGCTATTTCGATCTCCATCTGGCCGAAAGACTTACTGCGTCACAGTGGGGAAAGATGGGTAAAAGTGAGACAAACAAATGAGCTGAAAACTCCCCCATTCCATATTTGTCATTGTCTTTCCCTCAACGTGTATTATAAATGGCCCATTTATTTATTTCAAGCTTTGGGAGACTATCCTTGTCAAGAGCTGTGATGCACTGTCTGGGTTATTGGTTTGGGGGGAGCAGGAGTGTGCTATACCAAGAATGCTGGATCCAAAAATTTAAATAATGCAAACAGTGCCTTGTAAAAGCACAGAGGACAGAGCAGGGAGAGTTCACATGAGGGTCTAACAGGAGATCAGATTGCCTTGAGCTGTAATGTGATTTCCCTGTTTCTTGTGAGGTTGAGAGTGAGGTCAGTGCGCCGCCGTTTTATCGATAACACTCCAGTTTCTAGTCCGGATGCTGCAGAACTCAACCACTTGGTTAATGAGGCGTGTTAACATGTGAAGACCTTCATTGTCTCCGACCTCTTAAATGGGCCATGAACAGATGACTAGGCAACGAATGAATGTCCTGCTTTTAAGACACACTTGATAAATGATGCATGTGCAAGTGGTTTTTGCCATTATTTGTTCTCCTGCAGAGAACTTAACCTTAGCAGATTTATCCGCTGAACACTATATAAAGAAGACTTGCTTGGAAACCCATCGCCCTAACCTTGACCCAGCCTTGAGGAACACTATATGATGTTAAAAAATAAAGATAACAGACACACGCTTGCTCAATGCTGCATCTCGCAATACGCTTTGAATGTGCACATACCCACTCCTTAACACTCTCTGATGTTACCTTGAGGTAGCTGCCATGCTCGTCGTCGTAGCCTGAATTCTGAGCAGATCCTTGGCAGCCCTCGATCTTCTTGGTGTCTAAGCCCAGATACCAGATCTCAGAGTAGTCCATAATCTCCTCCTGCTCATACTCCGTGAGCTGGCTCTGAAAGTGCTTCAGCGCAGCTGTTAAAGAACGACAGAGGAGAGCGGTTGGAAATGTAGGACGCTCAGGCTTTCCAAAAGACAAGTCAGCTTTTCCAGACATGAATGTGTAATGATTTTCTAAACTAATGTTTAAAAAATGCTTTACTTTCTACTAGTAAGACTAAACTTACTAGTAGACTGCATGGATTCTCTTTAGGAATGTAACTATTCACTGAATTCAGATTTAAATTGGACACAATGCTGTGGGGTCTCTGTTCCATTTTCTAATGTATCTAATGCTCTGGTCATAAACAATGTTAGCCCAAAGCTACTAATGTTAGCCCACATACTAATAAAACTTCATCACACAGAAGTCCGGTCACTGACCATCTTTTAAAACAGACACTGTTTCCTCTACAGTCCTGCAACACTTAAATAGATTTGCATATTTTCTTTATGTAGAGGAGGGTTTTTCCTTCTGTAAAACAACACTGGTACACACAATAACTTTCCCTTAAATCATATTACAACATCTGTGAACTACAAACAAGAATCAATGTGAAACAACACCATGCTTTTGCTAAATACTGTGACCTATAAGGATTAAACTCTAGGATAAATAACTGACCTGTCGGTGACATGGGCAGCCTCTGTCCCTCATACGTCCTGATCTTCTCAAACTTGTTGATGATGCTTCTGGTCAAAGACTCATTGATATTGTCCACGGAGGAGCCGAAGCGTGCAGGAAACTGAGGCCTCGGCCTCTCTTTCTCCTCCTGCAGGGTAGCAAGAGTCAGCTCTCATCAAAGAAATACACTGAAAATCCAGACTGTTACTGGCATTTTTAATGAACAACAAAAAATAAACATCATTGCAGAGATGTAAGGTTTTGCTATGAGACCAAGTGGACCAAACCTGTAGTTTGGATGATCTTAGGATAATTAAGATCAAATTCATAGAGCAAATGTCACAGACACATTATTGTTTTGGCTTGTACTGACAGAAGCATCTTACTGAAAGAGAAGGACTATTCGCTCACCTGACTTTGTTGGACATTCTGCACCAGCTGTTTGACAATGTTGGGTAAGATGCCATCTGATTGGTGGAGGAGTTTGCCGTTGGTCACCACCACCTGTTTGACCGGAGGATCGAGCTGGGGCAAGGTGCCTGTTCCCGTGCTGCACTTCTACAAAAATCAAAATGTTCCTATTTGTAAATATAAAGTCACTAAACATTAGCAGTGTAAACATGCAGTGGATATTAGCACTGGGAATGCATTACATAACAAAAGGGTCTGAATCCTTTTTTCCTCTCTCTGTATTACATACAAATGATGACAACAACAACATACAGCATGACCACACTTAATGAGTTCAGATGCGGGGTCTGTGATTAATTCAGGAGCTACTCTGAAAGCGTGTTTAAGAAGTGATTCAGCTTTTCTGCAAAACATACAATGTGTTACAAAAATACAAAAATGTTAAATCAAATTTTTCCCAGTTCAGGCCTTTTTTTGGATGACTATTATTAAACTCTTCCCAATGTTCACATGAAACACAAGTATATTTATAGCACTGACTGAGAAGCAAGATTAATAATGTTATTTGCTCTTTAAATGAAAAAGGAGTTGCCAATTAAAATATATAAGGCAAAGAAAGTCCATTAAAATTAGAAACACTGAGTCCTGCTCATGGGGTTCCTGCACAAGGGGTCCGGCAAAATTATATGGGAACAGGTGTAGCAGCAGCTTTCATACAGAATGTGAGTGCACCTACCTGCCTTACATAATGTCATAAAACTGGAACACAGATTGGCCCAAAATATCTTATTTATGTGTTTTTTAAATTGTGTGCTTTGAGCAATAATCTGAGGATTGTGCTCTTGACCGTTTCTGACCCCGCGTCCGTAACCAAAATGGATTTGGCTTAAACTCTTGTTGCTTCAAAACAGCTGATAAACACACACCCTCCTACTCGCTAAGCCGAGCGGTCAGTGGCCCTAGTGACCTGCCCCCTGGGTAGAGGATGGAATTTCAAGGCATGAGGAGTGAGAGGCGAACGAAAAAGTGGTTTGACAGGGACTGCTGCTTTCCACGCCGCCAGAGAGCGGAATAAAGCGCTTTGGCCTCAAGGCATATAAGGCTATACTGTCTGCATACAGTCACTGGTGCATGTGTGTCTCTGTTTATTCTGCAGGCCTTCTGAACTCTCAGCATATTTATAAGCACATCCCTCCTGTTTTTTACACTTCTTAGCTTCAGGTCAGCTTCAGGTGTGTGGGGAACTGACCTTGCATCTAAAATGTGCGTGTGGCGTCAAAATCCTCGCTGTTTTTGGCCTAAATTTCTATTCTGATTCTGCTGACGAAGAATTTGCTGCCCTCCCGAAAAGCAAAAGTGCAGCAATATAAGAGGCAGGAGGCTCGCTCGCAGCTCGCACACTTGAAGAGTCGAAGTTGGAGCTCTGCAACTTTCTGGGCCGAAAACGGAGCAACCTCATCTATAGATAGACGTGATATTTAATCTCATGTGTTCCAGGGCTGCTGCCGTTTCTGCCAACTTGATTATGATGCATAGAGACAGAAGCTAAATTTAGCACACAGGCACCTGCAGAACCGCGCGAGGGGACGAATACAGTAGCCAGGCTGTAAACAAGAGGCCCCGCTCTGCTCAGGTACTGCAGCTGCATGTTTAAACCACAATCAGGTCAATGGATTCTGACTTTAAGAGGCTCTACGTAACAATGGCCGCGGTGCAGACGCCTGATGCTTCGCTCATTACTGTCAAAGAGTGTATTTAGTTAACAATCTCAGTTAAAGGCCATTCTGAAGGACACGAAACCACGTCACAGGCGGTGTTAAATATTTAGAAGCAACCCAAGGAACATTTTGCAGGCGGTGTCTGTAGACTGTATATGACTAGCTGGATAATGTTTGCATAACAGGATTAGTAATATGAACTAACTCGCAGGGATGAGAAATACCACCTGTATCCTGTAACCAGTACTGTGATACCAATACATTTATACATCCTCATGTGCTTGCAAAAATGGGAATTATTTGTGGTTTACACAATAAAAACCAGTAAATATAGTCATAAAAATGATACTTGAAAGCTTTTGTATTCAGATGAAATGAACAGCCACAATGACCTCATGAGTCACTCCATCTCACATTGCTCTGTGCTTCTGTGTATGAATTTGAATACACTTTTTACACAATCAGTTCGTTTAAGAAAAGGATGGATTTTCACTCTGCTGCCTAAAGGAGACACACAGTTTCAATCAGGTCTCAAAAACATTGGCAGGATCGGAAGCATCAGTATTTCAGTGTTGACCCGCCCATCCCTATGAACCAAAACGTATTTTCTCCAATCAGAGGCTTTTATTTTTCCTCCCTTCCTTCACTTCCAATCAATATATAATATTTTTCATTGATAAATTAATGGAGAATATTTTTAATACACATTTTATTTAAATCTTTAACACATCTATAAAGCGAGAAAATGTTGACATGAAACGGTCACAAGAATGTTGCCCGATGCTGGAGACATTGTTTTACACTAGTTTTCAGAAAAAGTTTTTGTATTTTTGCAGGGTAGAGAGACACATCCTACCCACCACTATTTTACCACCATTTTACCCACTCTGAATGACTTTGTTTACGCAAGAAGAAATCTTTGAAAAATGGGTGATATTCTCCTTAGAGCATTTCATTAACATTACAAAAGTATCCAAATGTGACTACACTATTAATGACAAAGTTATTGACGTCATAAATAAATTTACATTACATCAACAGGTTTGAGTCTGTACTTCTTTTTTAAAATGATCAAATAATTTTATAATCTACCGTCTTTTGTTATTGTGATATCTCTGCACAGAAGGCTGTAATATGCAAATGTGTTTCTGACAGGAAGACCAATCACAGCTCCAGGTGAGTTACTGGGTGTTCTGATGAATTGAGGTCTTCATGTAATCCAACAATAGTCTCAATATTTTGGCCAATCTTTAACTGTTCGATATTTTCTGAGGTGTTGTTTTATTTCCTGTGATGTTTGGGGGGGTTTGAATGCCAAAAATAATTCATAATTCATTTAAATTCACTCTGAAATGATCATTTTCCAACCTCTGTTTACCCCTTAAACAGAATGTTCATTCAAAAGGAAGTATGGGGATGAAACCCTCCCTATAACTTCAAGATAAATGGGCAGGGCCAAACCGCAGTTGACTTAATATTGAGACACGCAATTGTGTTAAGTTTGTGACATTACAAAACAGAATATTTTGAAAGAATGGATGGGAGGGGTGAATGTGCATTTGGGATTTCAACATTTACCTGTTCAATCCCCAAAAAGTAATGATATGGGCCCTTTAATATATCATCACAATCACAATATGTAGCAGTATAATTGCAGTCTGTTATGTCCCCGAGCGGCCACCAAGGGCCGCTGTTAGTTTTAAGTTGGGGATTTGTATGTTTTCTGTGTGGGACTTTGATTTTGTAATTATGTTCAGGTGGTTTCAGTGTAGTTAAGTGCTTGTGTTTAGTTGTTGGTTCCTTTGGGTTTTGTATTTAAGGGGTTTTGGTTTAGTTTCGATTGTGGGTTCTCCAACACTTTATCCTGGGTGTGTCACTTGGTTCATGTTTGAGGAAACGTGTCGGCACTTGCGCCAGGTTTGAGTTCTTTGTGTTTAAAATAAAGTCTAAGTAAGAGTGGAAAGCAGTCTCCATGCCTCCTGCTTCAACAGCGCCACCCCGGTCGTGACACAGTCATTATATTTTCTCCATATTGTGCAGCCCTAGGTGGGGAGGTGTGGCTCTGGTTTATGCTCCTGCTGGCTGGTTGCTGTCGGATCGGTGTCGGAGGAGAAGGTGTACCTGGGAATAGGTGCAGTTGGTTCCTAGGCGTGTGCTCTCGGCCTGTGATCTCTGAGGGTGAGGGAAAGCCTCCGGTCTGGCCGCCTGCACAAGCAAACAGAGAAAGCATGTAGTGAATGGCGTGGATGAGTGGGCACACTCACACCTCCCACTGCTTCCGTCAGCTCTTACAGAAAGACCCACAGCGTGGGCCGCCGTCTGAACGCTGAGGGAATCGACTCTCGCCTTGGAACTCACAAGGCATTATTCAACACTCGGCATGACTCATCAAGGTCCGCCGCATTAATTAACCTGCTATATTTACAGAGCTCCACCACGTCTAAGCACAGCACTTATAAAACATATACAAACACTTCAGGGTGTAATTGTAAAGTAAACTGAAGTTTAGAGGAATGATTGGTACAAATGACTGAATGGGGTGGAGAGGTTTGGTTGGTAATAGCTTTGCCTATTCATATAATTTCTTATTTAGAACAAAGTATGACTGTGACAGGATTTGATATGAGTAACTTCCAACATATTAAATACCACATAGCTGGTAAATCTTGAGTGTGGACAGAAGGATGCATGAGAGGTTTGGCTGAAAATCTTACAAAAAACAAATAATATTTTTGACCGTTATAAAACAAACATTAAGCATTCCAGTCTGCACTATGGGGCCAGAATCTTTATAATACTCTAATGTTCGTAAAAATGACAAATTGTGCTTAACATGCTGTTTGCTCCTTGAAGCTAAAGCTGAAGTCAACTTCTTGCTCATCAGATTCTCATTTGAATTTCCAGTTTTATCTTCAGTGGTGCAGTAGTTCCATTTTGAAGAACCAGAAAAGGTTCAGTGCTGGTTTAGGTGGAACATTTAGAGCAGCAGCAGATATACTTTAACATCAAATTTCAAATGTATCTGTTCTGATTTTTGGTTTTGGATGTTTCAACAGAAATGTTCATTTCAATGCATTACTAACAGATTTGATTCAAACATCAATAATATTAATTTTAGATGATATAATAACATGTACCCAAATGGAAAAGAGGTACACTAGTTTTACAAAAGTGGATCATTTTTGCCCCTTCTGACCTGGGGGGGATTCTGGCATCCGACTTCAAATCGAGCCCTGCCTGGTCTTAACTGGAAAGTGTATACTGTAAATTACACCTTTTCCTTAAAGGCTCTTAATAATGTAATAATGTAAATGCTTTAGGAACCTGCATGGTTTCATTAGGTTAATGCATCCTTCTACACTGAACTGTATTTACATTGGCTACACTGCAGTTAGATGCTTCCATCAAACGGCTATAGCCATTAAATTAAAGCTTAAGGAAGCAATACACATTTTAATGGGCCACTTATTCAATAGCAGCACCCTCTGCTGCAGCCCACAGCTCTTACTCTCCCATCAAGAACTCATTTGCTGTCAGTAAGCTGAGGGATCAGCGGTATCAAAAGCGCCGCCGTTGCTCTGATAGGTCATGGTGCCAGACTCTGGCACATATGGAGGTGAGGAAACAGCCTTGCATTTGTCTTAATCAGGAGGACAGCGTGTCTATAGCGGTGACAGACAACATATGGATGGCCTAAAAGGCCCAGTCCCGCTGGGCACTGTCCCAGCTCATGCAGTCTGTCAAAGAAAAACCTGAATGGCCACAACACAGCACACTTAAGACTCTAAGACTCTAATAGATATGTGGAAAACACTTAGCTGTGTGGTGCAGAGCCCCCCCAGGCCTTGCTTTTAACAGGGTCTCAAAGATGAGAATGTAGAAATGTAGACATAAGCCTAGCAGTTTGTCAAGTGGAGTGAACAAGCACAGGAGGGGGCAAACAATGTGATGATCCAATCCAGGCGAGCCACAGGACTTAAGTGGTGTTCGCACCCTTAATCCACACACTTCTGGACGGTTCTAAAACACACATGTGTATCTGGCCCGGATAAATATCTGCTCCAGTTGGGAGGGCAAAGAAACTGGACGTGGTCATATTCATTCAAACCTCTTGTTTCAGAGGTCAGTAAGTAATGCATAAAATATTAGTAGAATCAGAGACTTAAAGGGCAGATATCATTGAAAAAATATTTTTGAATTAAAAGAGTTAATGTAGTATGTTAACATTCAATATACTTAGGTTTTAAAATGTGCCATTTACTGTCCAGATCATACAGTCAGGATTAGGCCACAAAAGCATTTTGTGATGTCACAAAAACATGCAGAAGTTTCTGGCCATTGGTCTTGAAGGCATAAGGAGGGTTTCAGTATGGAATGCTTTTATGTCCCTGTTCTACATGAATTGTGTTAATTATTGTGTTACACATTTACACATAGCAATGTAGCCCCACCCATTTCAGACTGCTTTCTTAATGAGGCAGCCAATCAGAGCAGAGGCCACTTCCATGTCTTAAAGGTACAGTAACAAAAACAGCTTGCTTTATTCAAAGGGATAAACAGATGATGGAAAACAGTCATTTAAAGTGGATTATATTGGTTTTCTTTGGTGCATAAACTGCCAGAAACATTCCAAAGGGATCTCACTTGTGAAAATCAGAAACCAGAAAAAACGCAGGTCATGGGCCCTTTAAAAAACCTCCTCGATTTGATCACACCAAAGTTTAACGTGATAAGTGGAAGCTAATTTTTAGTTGGTCCCACTTTTAATTTTAACAGCGCAGATGCAGCAGCGACAGAGGAGCACACTGAGAGCACATATTCAGGTTGTGCCGGGTCAGCTGTGCAATCTGAGCCAGAGACTCAAAACACATTCAAATATTAACACCTGTGCTGCTTTTCTGCACGGTCACTTTGCCACGCGGCTGAAGTTGCTATGTGGGTCAGTGTGCACAGTGCAGGTGAGTCTGAGGGGACACTTTACTTTACAGTGATTTAAACTTCACAGCCCTGCCTGATATACATACTGTTCATTATACATAGTGGAGCCGAGACTACTGCGTGTGATAAATCCTTTAAATGCACTATAAAAGGATGCATAACTCTTTCATGATCATAGTGCCAAAAAGATCAAGGGCCAAACTGTAATTTCACAGGCTGAGTTGCTAAGCCTTGTTTCCAACAGGTGTTACAGAGCAAAGTGGCACCAATGAGGGTCAGCAGGACTTTGATCAGTCTGATTGGCCAGACAACTCAATGAAGGCCAACAGGCTTATACAGGTGACTTTTCTCCAACAGCAGAAAGAAACATCTCAAAGGAATAGTCCAACATTACATACTAATGTTACTAACAATGAATGGAAGCAAGCAGTCACCAGACCACATTATCACTTATATAACAATAAGGCTAACTGGTGACTATTGGCTTTCATTCATTGTTAGCAACATTAGCATTATTGACTATTCAGTGCAATACAAATGTATATATTTTAAAATACCGCATTATAAAGTGTCCCAAACCGGTTTAAATAAATGAACTGCCTTGACTCATTTGAGGTAATGTTAAACCATTTCTAACCTGATTACCTTGCAATAGTAAATATCAGATTCGATTCAGTTTATTGCAAATTCATACATTTAGAATTATCTTTCAATAAATACATCGAAAACACGAATGTGAGTGGATGAACTATTAAATGAACAAATGAACTTAATAAATACTTAATAAATAAACAATACACATTTTTATGTTAGAAAATGGCATCACATCATATAATAAATGAGCATATTTTATTTTATTACTCCAAAATCAGTATATTTGGATTCAGATGCACTCTTACAAACCAAATAAATGCAAAATAAATACATGTTTTACATTTGCAGAAATAATTTCCCCCGAATGGGATCTTACAAGGTCAGGATTTATGGCACTGTAAAACAGCTGAAAGGGTGCTGTGGTCATCTGAGAAAGCCACAGGACTCAGGTATGCCTAAAAAACACACCGTATGTAGTTCCCAACACCTTACAGCTTCAGTGCTTATGATTTACTGCCTTGAAACTTGCTGCTACATTACTTGTTGACAGCCGCTTCAGTCAGACACTATCCTGAGGTTTTTGATAGCGACCGAACGATCACATGTCCCTCTGCCAAATATGTTCCTGCCAACTTAGGTGGGCCGTGGAAACTGTTACTTAATCAGGAACCACTTCAGAAAGAACGATATGAGGAAACAATCACTTATAGTGTAAAAAAATACTTTAAAAAAATTAAAGGCTAGGTTATGGAGAGAAAAGACTTAGGACAGTGATAATAGTAAACACCAGGGGACAAAATATTAAATGTCAGACACTTAATACTACAAGACTATACAGACACTGAACAAAAAAAAACAAAAGTGCATGTGTACATACATACATACATACACACATACACACACACACACACACACACACGCTCACACTCACATACATACATACATACATACATACATGAATACGAAGAGTTTTAGGCAGGTACAAAGGAGGACTTGGCACAATCTGAGCAGTTTGTTCCCTCCAGCACTATCATCAGCAATAAACTGTCTAAAAGGAGCCACACTGAAATAGCCACCATGGAGTTATAAAGATCTGCCCTCACACAATGTTCCAGCCCTCTCCAGAGCCATTCCTGCTTAACCAACCTTGCCTGATTTAAACACTACTGGTCTGGTTCACACACTATTGATCTGCAGCGTACTGCAGGTGCAGATCAGGGACACTTTAAGGATGGATGAGTTACCTTGTTGTTGATTTCTGGAAACATGCTGTTTTCTTTTTTGTTGTTTTGATGAGCACGTGGACTCTTAAATCATGCCAAGCTGAAGAAACGTCCTATAAAGTCCAGCTGCAGCTTCTGAACAGAGACATCCTGGAGAGCATCAGCGTGCGCGAAGGGAAGGAGGAGGAGAAGATCGACGAGAAGCGTCTCAGTGGGAGGAGAAGTTGGGAAGTGGCGAGGCTCCTGTGAGGTGGACTCTCAAAAGCTTTCGTCAGCAGGAGATTAAGAGAAGAGGCAAGCTGCTGTTGTCCTCGCTCTGACGCGCTTGAGCCGAGGCGCGCCACCTGTTCAGGTTTTCCCTTTGCTCTATATAGAACCCCTTTCTATTCACCTCCCTTCCCTGGCCAGCGGAGCTCTCTGTAAAGCTGCTTCCTGCGTGTGTTGTGGCACATTGTGCCTCTGTGCACCGAGAACTGAAACACGAGGAGACCCCCAGCGCGAGAACTACGCATGTCTGGAGCTCGTTTGCCTCGTTGCAGCAGCAGCAGCAGCAGCAGCACCGCCTCCTCCTCTTCTGCTGGCTTCCCCCTCACTCCAGCCTTCCAGCTGTCAAGAGAGAGTCCCGGTCCCACAGCAAGGGCCATAAATTCCATCTATCACTACATCGTCACTGAGAGTAACTCCAAACCACACCGGGACCCCCAGAACAGTGCAGGAGAAAGAGTGAGGGGACTCTTTACATTACTCACTGCCACTGATCTGTAATCAGTTTTCTTGGTGAAAACAAACGAGCAGGCATGGGTCCATTCTTCCCTGCACAATTCACATTATTTCCCACAGAAGATGAATCACATGCCACCTCGAGCACCAAAAATAGAAGCAGGCCATGAACCTGCCTGTGCAACACGCCTCCTCTCCAGAGTCTCCACTGCACTCATAACAGACTGGTGGTGTTATGTATAAAGTAAAAAACAACCTAAAAAACAATGCCGCAGACCATGAGTCGATGCACTTGATGTCAGATCATTAACACGTGAGCATCTGTTTAAAAAAGAAGCTCGTCTTTCCAACAGGGTGTGGGGTTTTTTGCACACATCGAGGTGACGTGACCCCTCGGATCTCATTCAGCTATCAGATGTAATGCAGTCAATTAAGAGGCCCTGTGTAGGACAGGTACGGCAGCACCAGGCCTCGTTCGTGTAGTGTTATGGAAGCTGAAGGTATTAATGTGAAGGTAGGCTGTGAAATGGGTAATTCATGATCAGACATGCGGTTGAGTTTGGAGTATATTTAAAGGACAACTCCAATGACCACCCACATTCAGTATAAGTCTAAAAAATAAACAATTCAAGACACATTAGACTCACTGTTTTTTTTTCAACAAATTACAATTTCCATTAATCATGCATTTCCTGTAGGTTAACGCACGCCCACATTTGTTTAATCCATGTTTATGTGCATTTAATATTTTGCAGTGTTGTTTACCATTGTTATTAAGCATTGTTATTCGTACAAGTAGAACATGTCATTGGGACTGGAACAACAACTCTGTAGCATCCTTACATGTTAGCATTAGAGATGTAAGCTGTTTTCCCCAGTGACTAATTGCCTCCTAGATAGAGAGGTAGTTGTACAACCACTACTGAGTCAGCAGGAGAGAGTGAGGGAGAGAATGAAAGGAGGAAATATGGGGAGGAGAAAGGCTCTCACGACAGACGAGGACCGGTGAGATAGAAAAGCTGTGGCTGATTATGATTAGGGGTCCTGTTATGTAACCCTGAGGCACTCCAGTAATCAGAGCAAGCCGTGGGGATGAACTGTTCCTGATGGAGTGCTCCTTCAGCACAATGTGGCTCAGAGACATACACGCACGTATGCACACGCGCACACACACACACACACACACACACACACTCTCATTCTAACCTTGTCAACTTAGAGCTTGTGTCCATCTTGTTCATAACGCCTTGATGAGTAACAACAGCTCCGTAATGAGTCTCTCATGCACTTCATATAAAGCTAGCCATGACTCTGGTAAAAGAAACAGAGCTGTATTCTAAGCCACTGATAATATACTACTACTACTACTACTACTACTACTGCTACTACTATTACTACTACTACTACCACTCATAATTATACAAAATAATAATAAAATAATAATAAAATAATAATAGAAGCCCCAATCAGGAATTTCTGAAGCTGACAGAGAATTTCCTACTAAACCAGCCAAAAAGGCAGCAGACCAAAACATAAAACATTTGTACATTTACTACGTGTTCTGCTACTAAATTTATGGCTTGCCTTGGGCCAGCTGAGGTACTATGTCAGGCCTTTCTGACCAGGATTTTAACAAGACAGTAGAGGGAGCCCTGTTTGGCCTTCTTTACCTGCGGCTGAACCCTCCTGTTCCTGCGGTTCTGGCTGCCCCAGTAGCTCCGGAGGCACTCAAAGCCACAGCAGGTTGGTGAAGTCCCATCTTCCCACATGACAGAGCTTCCAGTCCATGCTGCTTTGGCCTTCGCCTTCCTTCAGTCCTGGACCATGTAATCCACCTTCACTTCTCCTGGCCAGATGACTATTAGGCCAAGCGATATCTCATTTCGAGAGGTATTCACTCCACTCCAGACTTCTACAACTCTGGTCTTCAGCCTATGCTCCTCAGGACGAACCTCATCTTCAAACATCCAATCATTCTTCTGCCCTGAGAATGTGAAAAGGAGGAAGGTTACGAATGCTGTGAGGTTCTGGAGCTTGGAGAGATCTCGGCTGGTGCTCGGCACCCTTGTGTTCTTCTTAAATCTGCATGAGTTCCCCTTCTCAGGTGCTCTGCTTTAGTGCTTTGCTCCAGGAGCAGAGCAGAGTCTCAGGGAGAGTTGGGCGGATGCAAGTGCGGGGGGAGCTCACCGGCGTGAGGCAAGGACACCACAGGGAATCCATCCCAAGCCGGAGACTGAGTTTGCAGGGGCTCTCAGCGCTGTCTTCCTCTTCCTGCTCAAGGGGCATCAGGGGAGGGCGTGTGTAGACTGATCCATGGCAGACGAGTGTCTTTAAGAACCCAAAGGAGCAGCCATTACTGTTTCTTTTTGGTTCCCCCTCCCTCCCTACTACCGTCTCCTGGAGACGGATCCACCAGAGCTGTCATATTTCCTCCCCTCCACTGCTCCTGTTCCCCCGGGACGCTGACAAACATCTGCGAGGCACAGAGATGAAATCCTATCCCCCGGCGAGCACACGTAGGCTTTCGGACTCTGCCGCAGCACTTAGATAGCCCCAGCACCAGGAAAGAGTGGGGAAAGTTAGCTCTGCCCTTCATAATGCAATCTCAGCCATTTCCTCGAGGTATCATGTTCGTCTCTGTGGAGTCTTGGAGGAGAATTGGAGGACTGAGAAGAAGGTGTGTGTGAGCCACTCAAACAAGACTAAATGGATCTGAGTAGTTGCGGTCAGCTGAGAACGTGAATGTGTTTAACAAGTTTTACTGTCGACATCCGGGCTGAACTAACACAGGCCATCATTAGTAGCCTGTCAGTGGGTGTTTGCGTAAGAGTGACTCTTTCAAAGAATTCATGGCCAGTATGAAGTTTAAATATAAACACGGATATTGTTGTTGTCATATCAAAAATGTTTTCTTCAGGTTTTATTTTTTTTTGGCTGCTCTTTACATTATGTGAACACGGTGGTCAACAGTGCAGTGTTAATAAGGTTAAATGAACAAGCCTTCCTTCTATTATAAAATGTTTCCATTTGGATACCAAAAATATCCATGAATAAATCCCACACAAAGCAATGTTTGCATTTAGAGCACCTCATGCACCTAACAGAAGACTGAAGGTTCTCCACAAGGGAGCACTATTAACACTTGAGCAACACTTGAGTGACACTGTGTCCCTATTTTATGGTTACAGTTAATTGTGGGTGACATGCTGGTTGACCTGGTACGCAGAACATTCTGAGGGTGTGCATTTTATCATAACCTTGATACCAGTTTGCTGTTAAAAAAGCACAGACAGTGAAACATACGAACAGCACAAATAATGCTAGCATCAGCCTGTTTCAATTACGTCTTAAGTGAAAAGGCAACTCAGCAGGACGTCGATCACATCCCACTGTGTATTCAGGTGCAGAAAGTTAAGGTAGTCCAGTTAGTCCATAAAAGACTGATACTTAGAAAGTAGCATTTAGCCTAGCATGCTGATAAACTGCCTGTATGGGTAAACTCCCTGACATTCTTAAATCTCAGTGTGTTTTAGAATAAAAGGCCAGCCATGCTGCAGTTCCTCTCAGAAGCCCTTGCATCCTGCTGAGGCTAGCTAATCTAATGCTAACACTAACACCAAGGCTGCTGCCAGCAGGGCGTGGCTGTGGATATCAATATCTACTGCTGAGTGAGTGACATGGGCTGCTGGGTAATGGCCTGGCTGGCAGATGCACTGGTCTACAGCATTTGTGGCAGCTGAGTTGTCTGCACCGGGCCATCCAGGTGACAATAAGGTCATGTTCTGGCACGAAGACAACATTGCGTTATGGCGGCCGAGGGGATTAGTCACAAGATACTGGCAGACTGCAGGAGTCTGGCTATAAAGTGGCAATGGTTGGAAGCTAAGCCAAATCAATTAATGTATGAGCTTTACAGCTTGTCCTGATATTTGAGATTACAGCAGTAGTTACGCTGCAGATGTTCATTTGTGTTCAGTAGGAAGCTTCGAGATGCATTAACACATTGTGGCTAAGCAGGAAACTCTGTGACAGGACAGTGCAAAGACTTTGTGAATATATCTAAACACCCCTTAATATAACCCCCCCCCCCCCCAAACTCTATGGTCAATTTACTAGACAGGAATTAAGCCTATTCCTGGACTACACTTTCTTTTTAGTGAAGATTCTCCATTCACAAGACTGTGTAGCCCAGGACTAGGCTTATTTGTTTTATAGTAGTTAATGAATAGGTCCCGAATGGTTAGGCTTACTTACATTAACAGCATTAACAAATAAGTTGAGGTTCAGGGGTCAAAAAGCTTAAAATCACAGTCTCAGGTATAAGTGCTGTACTCCTTATTTTTCTCTTGCTTGTTTGTCGGCACTCCGCTTTCACACATATGGATGGATATGGATTAATACATTGGAGAGAGCAGTAGTGGATATTTTGGGTTCTTACAATGGATGGATGGAGAGATGGATCATTAGCGACCCCCAATAATCCCATTTTCTCCCATTCCCCCAAAGTACAAACAATATAAATGCATCCTCAAAGGTACAAGGTCTTGGTGTTCCTTTGAGGGAACATCTAAGTGAGCTCTGAAGGAACACTACATTACTACATAATCAAAGATACCGAGTGTTTGTTAAAAGTACAGTTGAGTACCTTTTTCTATGAGTCTATAATGGTGATGATGATAAAATTGTGTGTGTGTGTGTGTGTATGTATACCAAACGTGTATTTTTTCAATCCCAGTCACATTAAGCACAATTTATCAAGTCATTTCAAACAAAATCTTCATTTAGAGTGCAGCAACTTTTGCCCATCTCTAACATGCTGATTACATCATTATTCACAAGTGGGTGGGGCAAAAGAATACTGATCAATGATACAGTATCACCTAGTTCACCCACTACCCCTCGCTACAACTGTAGCTCTCAGTCCCCTTTAAGATTCACACTGACTTTAATGGATATAAAAACTAAATAAGCCATCCGGTCAGGCCACAACAGGCAAAACTTTATTTAGTGTAGAGTTTCAGCCCTCGGGAGGCTGGGTTCAATTACTCATTCATGCTAAATTCATCTGATATCAGGATACTGGAAAATCATAGCACAATTTATCATAATTTTTCAATCCATAAACCCATTAAAATAATATTACAATACATGTTTAACCCAAAAATGTAACCAAATTAATTCTACTTCAGTTTTATTGATAGTATAAACATAAGTAACACCATCTATCGGGGTCATCTGTCTAGGCCAGGCACTATAATCCCCACTATACACACCACAATGTAATATCCTCATATTTTATTCATACAGCTGCAAGCTTATTTTTATGCCTTTGACCCAGACACGTAGCATGTTTAGACGTACTATGTGGGCAGATGGCAAATAGCCTGTATGGTTCCATGGCAACATTTACAGAGACGGTTTTGTCCATTGACCTCCTTTTGGGTCGCAACATGTTGCACCTGCTGTTGCAGTGACTGATGCAGGTGGTGTTCTGACCTACCTGATTATTAAGTCAAGAAGCAGTGGTAGGGTTCACAGTAAGGTATGACATAAATCCTGCACTTTACAGCCAATAGACAACTTAAGCTCTAGCCTGTCCTGCTTTAGTGCATGACAGAACCACAAACCATTGAGAACTTCATCCTATAAAACATGAACAGACAGATCAGGCTCTTTGCTGTCTCAAGGAAAGGATTACACTTAAACATGTAGGACAAAGTACAAATCAGTAAAAACGTGCGTGAGGGCTGCCTCAGCTTGATTCCTGGAAAAGAGATTCAGGCCTACAGGACATATGTGATTTAATGAACAGCTTCAGATATTTGGAGGTGTCACCATTAAGGTGGCTCTAAATATGTAGGGCAGTCTATTGACGTCTCGTCTGCTAGCCACATTAACCTCGCAGCTGGAGTTCTAAACTAAAGAACCACACCAAACATGCCTTGGTGTGCTACTATAATAAGACACACGAATGAGCCATCTGGAGAAAATTTCAATTCATTTAAATTATTCCTTTAAAAATATCACTTCTTACTATGCTTAATAGTGTAAGTACATATAACAGTATAAGTATAATAGTATGTATTTTATTGTGAGGAATGTGGCACACACTGTTTAATGTAATGTTCTTTAGATTAGAACACCGATTAAAAAGGAACTTCGACAGCAAGCATTTCATTCTTTAGTATCTTATTAAAAAGCCCATGTCATACATAATCACTGTTTAATAAGAGTTTGATGTGGTGCATAAACACTTTTAAGATTTAAAACACACATGTATGAAAATTAAGCTGCAAAATCGGCCCAAAAATTAATGCATTTGCATTCTGCATCTATTCAGCCTGTCCTTACTCATTCACTCTTAAGTTATAAGAGGTGAAGAAGGTGTAAAAGTCATTTACATATATCAGTTTTAAGAGCAGAATAACAAAGCTAGCCTGGTTTTAGTATGAGTTTTGGCCTGCTGAAATGGGCACTTTAATGTGAGAGCCTAGGGTGGCTGCATTGATCGTTGTTTAAAGCATCCCAAGAGGGTCTCTACCTTGCAGAGCTCAGTGTTTTCTCTGCTTTAACACACTGGTTTAACTCACTGGTTAATGAATGAGCCCTTCATGTGTTGGATTTGGTCTGATAAAGTGAAGAAAGCAGCTCCGTGCCGTGCCCCCGTCCATGGCTGGAGTAAAAATAAGGTTGCTAAAAAGAGTAAAGAGCTCTTTGGAGAGATGCCATAGCAGAAGCACTTTTGGTTCGCAAAAGAACCTTTCCGCTAAAATTATTCAATTAAAAAGCCGTTTAGGGACCAAAAGTGCCATCCAAAGATCCCCTTTGAGCACTTTTATTTTTAAGAATGTCCCACATCCCCATAACTTAGTCTTACCTCCGCTCTTCTTTTCTCTCTCTCTCTTCTGTCTGACTCCACACATGGGCCCATGTCTGAGATGTCCACCAGCGAGGGATCGCAAGGTCTGTTCTAAAGCGCTGTTTCACTGAGCTTGCAGCCACACAGAGAGGGACGAGTATCTGGGTGTTATGGAGCCCTATCCAGTGATCCGGGCAGCTGGTGCTGACATGTTTGGCGAAGACGGAGGAAGCAACCTGAGGCTCGGCAAGTGAGTGATGGAGACAGGTGCACCCAGGCACCATATCTAGAACACTATAAGTGTGCATGTGCATCTGTATTTGTGTTTATTGCTTCCACACTGGGGAATTCCTTTCCTCAACACATCCGTCACTGCTCTAGATTTTTTCATTTAAGACCAAACGGAAAACATCTTTTTACTCAAGAATAACAATATCAAATGGACAAACTGTTATTTTGCTCCACATCTCTTTTAAGTGTCTTACAGTTTTGTGTATTTTTTATTCATTTTAAAGCAACATTGGATATTTACATGTATATATATACATATATATGTGTCAGTGTCTCTGTCTATATGAGTACACACACTCATGTATGCCTATTAATCTATTTGTCTGTCTGTCTGTCTGTCTGTTATATTTCTGGAATATTACAAGTGAAATGATAAAAACAGACTAGTGGGAGCAGCAAAAAGCCATACCGAAGATAGATGATGGTCCTAACGCTCTGCTGCTGCTGTCCATGGTGCTGGAACACAGTCAGTTGAAGAAGTGTCTCAGGTAAGATGAGAATTTTCATATTACTGCATCTACATCCTTCATGTGTATGTAAAACACATACACACCCTCACACACACACACACACACATACTCGGTTTTCAAAAACACATGTTTACTGGGGCTATGAAATATCATCACTGAGGATCGCTATAAATATATTGGACAAATTGGACAAAACTGTATTTTTTACACTGTTTGTCTTATAATAAAGCTTGAAGTAACTATATTTGTTATGATTTTTGTTTTCTATACAGGATACAAATACATTTAGATGTTATGCTACAAGCAGCATAGAATATCTGACATACTACATAAGCTGGAACAGGTGCAAAATGTATTTGGTTACACATTAAACAAGCACCTAGCAACCACCAGGGATACCACAGGAAACACCTGACAACTCAAATCCACAACAACCATCTAGCATCACCCTAACAATATCTGAATTAGTTTCAGCCATGCCATAATATTTAATAGTTACAGTATTCAAACAGTTATTGTTCACAAAATTCCATAAAAAACACCTTTTTAGTATGAGTGACTATTGTGTATAAAACAATTGTTAATGATGATTCCAAACTTTGGAATATTCTGGTACTGCTTCAGAAAGACATTCAGTCACAATCACAATGATAGCCGAGGCCTTTACTAATCCACCCTTTCGTTCTCACGGCTTCACTTCACCAGATGGTTTTAGGTCACCTGTCATATGCTTGTGTGCGTAATTCGGGGATTTCATTTATACTGGCCTGTCACATGGAAACACATGCAGGAACAGATCTGGGCAGAGGCATAACAGGTTTAGCCCACAGTCACTCCCCATTCATTGAGTTCATTATCTTCCCTGCTATTATTTAGCCCGCACCGTATGGACCGAAACTGCTTCTGCCAGCAAGACGTACACTTCGTCCTCTATTGTGAACACTGTCCCACACCAGCATTCAACATGTTTACAAACAAACAGTCATTAATCAGAAGCTGATTACTAAGATGCAGATCTAACGGACCCTTTGTGTTAGGTCATATAACAAAAAAACGTGACCCGCTCTTATGTAATACTTTTCAAATAAGCAATTGCATTACAGGGTCCAACAGTATGGAAGCCGCCACCATGTGTCGTGTGTATGTGTGTGTGTGGTGGACTCAACAAAGCCACGCTCACATTAAAAGACCCCTAGGTCACAGCATACCCAGCAACCCCTGCAAATCCAATTATGCCTTGTTAGGGTGAGGGAGCGTTCATCTGTCCACTGTCCACACAGCAGCCTCCACTGCATGCCAAAGGGTGACACTGTGTCTCGACCCACAGAACAATAGAGTTGACAATAGCGGCTGCTTACAGGCGGGGAAACCTGCCGCTCGCTTTATTGTCGACACAAAGCAGCATTTCATCAGCTACAAGGGGACGAAAGGGCAGAGGGGGTTGGGCTGTGTTGGTGCTCTGAGCTGCCAATACCCACAGTGTGTCCAGGCTGGCATGCTCCAAAGAGCACTACTGGACTCAAACCAACACGTTCAGAAATAATGTGCCGATGATTCTGCGAAGGTCGTTTTTCAGCAATTGTGCACCAGTTAGTGGAATTATTTTACCCGCAATTAGTGAAATATGACATAAATCACGAAAATACAGCAAACAGCCTGTGGTTGTTACTGTGTATATATATATTAGGGCTGGGAAAGTTATCATGTTAACGCATTATTTACTTAACGCCGACAATTATTTTATCGCTCGTTAACGCAGGTTTTTAAAAATCCTTTTTATTTTGAAAGTTTGGTGCTTTCACCGAAGTAATGCGAGCATTGAGCTATTTAATATGGACAAAAGTAATGGGACGTCTGACCCCTGCGAATACCAGCCGACACGTACAGCGCTGCCATTACTTTTTTAACACTGCATTCAGATACATAGACTTTTATATGGAGTTGGTCCCTCTTTGCAGCTGCTATAATGGTTCCGCTCCCATGCTCTGGACTCTGAGGGGAACTTGTTTTTCTATAATAAACTAGATAAAACCTGAATGCCCTGCAGTGGCAAATAGCTTTGGATTCATATTTGATTTGATTACTTTAATGTTTAAGTTGAGATTTACAGAAATATTTGAACTGTAACTGTGTTAAAGGGAACACTGCTGGTAAAAAGCTCCTCGTTTGTTTAAAGTGTTAATTAATTTTGCCTATAACAATGGTTGGCCAGAATTAATGTAAAGTGATACCTCAAGGATTCCTCAGAAGGTCTCTGTTGAGGTTGACCTCTATGCCCTCCGCCTCGGCAGTCCCTTAAAGTACTTTTTGTACTTTCTGAGGCCCTTTCTCCCCTCAAGGTAGAGCAAAACACAATTTGACATCGTTTACTCTGACTGCCATGGACCAATGCACATTTTACAAGCTCTCTCAGTAAACAGGTCACTGAAGACATAATCCTGGTTGCATGAGTCACAGATAAAAACGCGCCATTTAGTCCACTGCAGTTAAAACAACCTGATCTGTAAACGGGTCATACGTGACCCTTGTGCTGCCCAGTCTTATATCTGATGTAAGCGTAATCCCAGCGCTGGATTTCAGCCTTGGCAGAATGTCCCTGTTCCCATATGTCCAGCGAGGACGGCGGGAGGGAGGGACGGTGGTTCCACTCACAGATAGGTTTGTTTATCCGGATCGTGTCCTCCGGTGCTGCTGCACGGTTCAGGAGGCCGGAGGGGAATGAGCATTCGGTAAACTCCCGGGGCGCTGAAAAACTAGAACAGCTGCCACAGGGACTTTGTTTTTTCTGGGTTTTTTTTGTTTATAGTCATGCTCCTGAAAATTTTACTCCATTTGAGAGGGAGAAGAGTTTTAGTCTCAGTGGTGTTTTACAGCTTACCATTACTATGACTACTACTACTAATAATAATAATATTAACAAAAGTAATAATAATAACAGTAATTGTGATTGTTATAATGTTAAATTGTCATAAGTGTTCACAAAAATAATAAAAATGCTAAAAATAATAATTACCATCATCAGTGTAGTCATAATAGTGAAAATCTTAAGTGTGTGTGTGTGTGTGTGTTTGTTGGTGGTGGTGGGGTCTCGTAAATATAATGTAATGTTTCAGGATAAAGGTTATATCTCAGTGGCACTTTTCTAACAAGCTCCGGGTTGTGTGTTCTTCTACAGGTGGAGGCTCACGCCCCCTGGACTTCTGTTTAAGGGTGGCCAAGTGATGTTCTGGTGCCACTGGTTCTGGTTCTGACCTGATGCAGACCTGTACTGAAACACATTAACAGTTTCAGCCTCTCCTTAGCAGTTTGGTACATGGACAAGATATGGAGAAAGAATTTTCCTGGGGATGCACTGATATGGGAACATGTGTAAATATTTATAAAATGCAAAAATTTGAACTGAACCCAAATTGATTAACATCAGCTTTTCAGAAATTAACACAAAAGGTTTTGCAGTCAAACAAGAATGATTATACAGAAAATAGCCCTACTGTTGGGTGGAGGATCTGTGATGCCAAGGTGAACTATGGTTCAATTACAACAAAATCAAGTTTCTAACATGGCCATCCCATTCCCTACACTCCAGTCAAAACCCATGGCGCTAAAGAGGAGAGTCCAAAAGAAAGGACCCTGGAAGATCTGGAGAGGTTCTGCACTAGGGAGTAATCTTGAAATGCATGTTCTGCATTCTCCAGTCCACTGTACTAAATGCGAGGGTGCAAGAAAAAATCTTTAGATGAAAAGCTTTACTTCGATCAAAGGTTACACTTTTCTTACAGTCTGAGATCCAAGACTTCACCAAGGGGGCAGTAATTATGGATTTGGCTTTAGACTGTGAAGTCTGAGGTCAAAGAGACATGGTTGTGAACACCACTGGTCCTCGGTGATAAACGTATTTTTGCAAAGGTTCCACAGGCCTAAAGGAGAGGCGCGGCGAGAACCTGGCACAAGGCCTCCCTCACCCTGTCCTGGCAGCGGCCGCTGAAAAGCAATGAGCACCGATCTGGCCCGGCACACACGGCTTAAGCCCATCTCTGGAAAAGAGGCTGACGAGAGGCCAGAGATCAGTTTAATTCAGAGGATTAAAGACAGAAATAGCTGTCTCAGCACACACACACACACGGTAGTGCATTAGGAGCCAGGGAACTGGCCAGGCGACCTCTCCACAGCTCGGCGGCAGCAGCTGCGGGCCGGAAAATGCGCAGCACGTCACTGCTTTATTTGCTTGGCAGCTCTCAGAGCTCTCTCCTCGAAAACTCAGAATCAAAAGGTCTCCAGAGAGGAGTCAGAGTCAGTGAGCACTCGGCTTACTGAATGCTAATTAAATAGAGGAGAGCCAGGCTCGCGTCTTCCGCACAGGTCAGAACAGAGATGTAACACAGGCACCTGACTTCCAGGTACCAGCATTCAAACCACTTGGTGCTTCTACGCTGGCACAAGGAACCGGGCCGTACCGCGAGCAAATGTTTTCCGTTACAAATCATTTCCGTACCCGTACCCGAGCCAAACCTGAGCTGCTCCATGCACTTTGCTTTGCTGCCCGTGCAAAAAAATAAAGAAACAGAAAAATCAATGGAGATACTAACAACTGGGGACTTGACAAAATACAAGCACTACTGTCTGTTTGGGCTGAAAATACATTTCAGTGGACGTTTTCTAAAGTCAAGGTGTACCAGGACATACTTTACAAGTTA
This sequence comes from Brachyalestes nurse, assembly GCA_037974405.1. Lineage (NCBI taxonomy): Eukaryota > Metazoa > Chordata > Actinopteri > Characiformes > Alestidae > Brachyalestes > Brachyalestes nurse. The sequence continues at coordinate 21,369,955 of JBBPCY010000032.1, read as the reverse complement.
GCTGGGTTAGATTTTCATCACAAGGCTAAACAAAAAACAAATCTCAAACAAAACCCTAATAACAAAAGACCACAATAACAAAAGCAGCCATAAGCGCATCACAAACACCATTAATGGACTGAGATACACTGGAAAATCAAAGCATAACACAACTCGCATGCCATCTCAGTACAGTTTAGCTACAGTACAGTTCCTGTATACACGTGGAAAAGTGCCTACTGTCACACAATCTTAAAGCTGTGGTGGGTAGGGCGGCCCACCCTCTCCCTGCATCACTCAGCATGATCTGGCATCACTGGCATCTGTTCACTGATCAAAGAACCGGCGATTAGTGTTCTCCTCCAAGCGTGATGAGCTTTCCAATGATGGTGCATTAGCAGCAGTCTGAGAAGATGTGGTAGAGCTTGATGTGGAGGGGTGGTAGTGGCCTAGTGGGTAAAACACTTGCCTGTGAACCCGATAACCACAAAGCTGCAGGTTCAAACTTTACACCACTGTGTTCTTGGGGAATCCTAGCAAGTGGGAATTGTACATGCCTAAATTTCCAGCGCCCCCGGCGAGAGGCAGCCTATCACGGCAGCCCACTTCTCGGATGGATAAAGGTTTATCTTATCTTATCTTAAAATTGGGTCAAAAATTAGAAGGGGAAAAAAGAACAGGATGTCCAAGATAGCACAGCAGCAGCTAGGCTCTAGGTTAGAATAGAATACAGATAGAATAAAGCCTGTCACAATTATTACTTAACTGCAGGTCATTTTTAATGGTAGTCACAATTATTTTACACATGCCTGTATATATTTGTATTTTCCATTGAGTTCAGGCAAACGGATGTAAATAAAAAGCCAAAAATACATATCATGGGTCTAACAAAGATAAAAACAAACAAAAAAAACAACAGCTTCAGAGGGCATGAAGCCAGCTATTGGGCCAATTTGGCCACTTTAGGCTCTCTAGATCTTAATAGCTGCATACAGTAATCATAAAAGCCCTGGCTAGAACTTAAAAGGACTAAATGAACAAACTATCAAGTTGGCACATCATCCACTGGGGAGAAAAAAATGAAAAAGTTGTAAAAGATGAGCCATGAGCATCTACTGCTGCACTCACTGACTTTAATGTTATTCTTGGCAAATCGGAGGGCAACTACTAAAGCACATGGACCAAAATACTTTTGATTTGAAGCCTAGTATAAAGGCATCCGATACGTTTTTGCTAACTGTCTGAGATGCTTTTCCTAAAGGAAGCAAGGATCACAAAACGAGACGAGGGTGGAGCTGCAGGATTAGGGGGTGGAAATACAGACTTAGTCTTTGAATGCTGGCGCAGCAAATTTCAAGGAAATTGAGGAAGTGGGCTGGCAGGGCCTGCACGGTGGACCCACAACTTGCTTTTGAGGTCTGGGTGGGTATACGAACCCAGCAAAAGGTTTAAACATTTCTGATGGGCCAGAACTTTGCCATATAAATAAGAATGATGTTAAGTAATCATGTCCCACTCTCCTAAACAGTCTCCAGCCACATTCTCTCAAATGGGTTGAAAGATATGGAAAAATAAGACAGATGTAGACCAGATCGAAGACCAGTTTAGAAAGTCTTCTGGTCTTCCGCTTGCTTTCAGCAAACCATCCATCACCTCACAGCCAAGGAAAGCATTTCTGCTGATCATCCATGTTCATATTGAAGTTTTTATCAAAAGTATAGCTAATTAGTAGCTTGTCCCAGTTATTTTACATGACCTGGGCAGTCAAGCAACAATGAAGTACTCAAGTACTCATAGAAATACCTCCTAATAACATCAGTAGCACCAATGGACCAACAAAGCTATAATGCTTTTCCAAATCCAATCAGAAACCATTTGGACAGATTTCAAGTAAGGAAATTGATATATATCAGTATATCAGTATACTATAGATACTGATGGTATAATATAATATACTGATATTGGCCATCAGAGGGAATGAGTGGAAAACAAGATATTAAGAGCTTCTATTAAAATTTTTCATTATACAGAAGATCAATTTTTGAAGAAAATATATCGGATCAGTATTGATCTGATGCTCAATGTTTCAGTATCATTAGTGATAGTAACCCATTTTGCTGCTGGAAGAGGAAGTTTGGCGTTCGGGGTTTGATATGCTGACGGATTGGTTTGTTTTGTGGATCTTTTGGCAGTCATGTCGGGAAGGGTTTTGGATTTGTTGATGATCAGTTTTAGCTTGGTGGGCTGCCACAGAAAACCACGGAAACACTGAGTAACCTGCTGCTCCATAAAAAAGCATGAATTCCATTTAATGTCTTAAATGTATTTCTTCTATTTCTTCAGTATACTGTCAGGAGCAGTTGGAAGAATTGTTATATATTTCAGTTACAAATGTGTCATCTTTCTGTATAACTTTTCATGCATAATTATTGAGCAGTTAACCGTCCACTATGTTTTTTTATATATATACAGTACTGTGCAAACGTTTTAGGCACCTGTGCAAATAGTTTGAAGTCATTTATCTCAGCAGTAGGTTTCTTTCTGCTAGCAAAAACACAGCTGAATATTAGAATAAATGCAAATAAACAAGAACGCAGTAAAACGTATCAAGATTTCTTCTTTCGAAAGAGTAGTCAATAGTTTGTGAGCTGGTTAGAAGAACACAGGTTTGGTTCCAGGTTTCTGCTCAGTGCCTCCAGTCATTGGGTGAACTAATACAATTCCATAAACAGCATCAGCACCTAATTTAATCTACTGAGGTAAAAAGAGCCAAACCAGGTATTTGGTGGAGCTGCAAGTAAAACTGGGCTTCCATGAGGAAAGAGGTCTGGAAAAGGTTAAGAGACCACTTTGCCATAAAACCACCATTTACTGTATTAATTACTGTATTAATACACACACATACATATTAACATGTGCATACACACACTCACACTAATGCATTCATAAAGACTCACTCATTTATCTGCAGAAAGTGCACACACACACACACCCTGGAGGGAAGGTTCTGTGGATAATGAACAACAGATTTGATATGTTGAAAGGACAGAAGAAAGCAATTAGCAGCACGGCGCTTCTCCACCGACTCTGTGGGTGCACACACATACACACGTGCACACATACACACACACGCACGCGCACGCGTACACACGCACACACACCCCTCCATCTGCCCAGTCTGACCCATCTGTTCATCCTGAACACGCCTCCTTGCTTTCTGAGCACATGTACTATCACACACTCACTCAGGCAAAAAAAACACCCCCCAGGAACTCTGAGCACCGTGTGTGCAATGAAACTGCCAGTGTAAGTGTGTGTGTGTGTGAAGGACAGAAGAAACAGTGTGTGTGTGTGTGTGTTTATAGACTTGATGCTCGGGCTCCAGCAGGAGAAGAATGGAGTGAAGATGATATGAAGAAAACCCAGCAGGAGAAAACAAAAGGAGGGAGCGAGAGGAGAAATGAAGGTGAAGGGGAGAGGAGTGAGGGCTGTGACGGGCAGGTGCACCACGGACTGACTGCAGAAAGACTTGTCAAACCACAAATAACTGAATCTTCTCCTCTTCTGATCTGTTTTCTTCCTCATCTCACCTTTCGTTTGAAGAAGAGCTATGAAGCTCCTGCTCCGTTCACTGGGCCACAGCGGTGGCAGGGGTCTGAATCTGAACCAAAAACACGCCGCTAAACTACTGATTCACTGATGATCCGATACGTCATCAGTACTGAAACACATCACTCTGCATCACAGCAACTGATCCTCAAACAGCAACAGCTTCTGAAGCGATCTGACTGTGAGATAAGACCAAACTCAGCCTCTGATTCAGGAACGACAGCAGGGCAGAGGTGGAGGAGAAACAAGAACAAGGCGGGTGTTTCCAATTAAGCGGCCAGAGAGTGGAAAAACAAGGTAGGGGTTTCCAATAATGTGGCCAGTGACTGGAAGCACTGGGTTAGTGTTTCTAAAAGTGGCCACAAGTTTGTTTTTTTTTTTAAATATCAGGACGATTGTATCTCCTTGCACCGACCCCCAAAATAAGGGGCCCTTGTTCCAGAGTCTCTACTTATTTAGAAAACTAGGCATCCTGATGCAGCCTATCAGAGAAGAGTGGGTGGGGCTTATGAGAATGTATTAGTATTTTCCTTATAACTGCTGGGGTTTATTTTGTGGCTGTTTATTTGTCTGAGCTCTGACAAGGCCAGACCTTTATAAGACATAAAACATCAAATCCATGTTTTCCTTTAAACTCCTGAAAACTGTAGGAGAGAAGAAAAAAAAGATTAGGAGGGACAGAAAGAAAGATCTCACCTTCTCCTGCCAGTGCAGGATCCCGATAATCACCAGGATAAAAACACAAACGCCGATCAGAGCCACCGCCGTCAGGAGAACAATATTACTGGGAGTCAGATAGAGCTTCGCACGCCAACTAGATAGATAGAGAGAGAGAGAGAGAGAGAGAGAGAGAGAGAGAGAGAGAGAGAGAGAGAGAGAGAGAGAGAGAGAG
>JBBPCY010000032.1:21346290-21358354 GCA_037974405.1 Brachyalestes nurse | reverse complement strand
CTAACTGTGTACCAACCCCACCATCACAACTGATGATCCCAAACACATTAAGAAGGCAGGAAATTCCACTAATGAACCCTTGACGAAGAACACCTGTTAATTAAATACCCTTCCTCACAAATCTGATTGGAAAAAAAGCCAAGAGTGCGAAAGCTGTCGTCAGAGCAATAGGTGATGTTTTCAATATTAATCTACAGTGTAGCCAATAATAAATACAAGGAAATTGTTGCATGAGAAGGTGTGTCTAGACTTTTGGCTGGTAGTGTACAGCACTGTCAGTGTTAAACTGTTATTTTTCTGTTTTTTCTATTGTCTTATTCTTATTCTTATTTATTCTTTCTTGTTGCACTGGGCATGCTAAAGACACAAGAATTTCCCTCGGGATAAATAAAGTTCTTTCTTATTATATCTTATTACTTTTGTGACTGCTGGTGGATAAACAGTTCTTCACCAGAAAGTTTTGATCAGAAAGCATCAGGAATGGAGAAGGATTTACAGTTTTTCTTGTCCACTCATGTACAGACAGGGAGCTGAAATGGATAAAGTCATGCAGGAGTTGGGAAAGTCCTTGAGCGATCAGGATGTTAATACTGTGGCAGCGCAGCACTTTGAAGCACAGCAGGTGAGACCAATACAGAGAATTCAAAGGCCAGTCAAAATCTCCGACTTCTGGCTCAGCGGCTTCCGGTTCCAGGCACTTAGACCTACTTTCATAATGTTCACTAATGTACTTGACTTGTACTCAGCAAGGACTGCATGCGGATAAAAGTATATATCAGGCATTTATCAGTTCCACCAACTTACATGATTAATATTGGCACTAAAATCTGCACCTTTACACATGAATTGTGTTTTATTTACTTAAATGCTTCTGCTTGCATTGCATCATCATTTCTTATTCTAAAGCACAGTCTGCTGAAGCCTGTATCCCAAGGCCTTACTGGAAGTTTGTTTAGATGAATGACGAAATTCGACGGCGCTACAGCCCTGTGGACTTTGTCAGTAATGTGCACATTAAGTCTGTGTCTGTAAGCCCAGAGATTTAGACTGTGCATAACTAAATTGTGATACTTTACTGTCTTCTTTAATGCATTCAAACATTCTAACACAGTCCCTTTAATTGCAGTTATACAGTGTTCTATACAGCCATGTATATAATACAAACTGTCTAACAATCAACATCTTACTTGCACCGTAACTCACTGCTTACTTTATATCTTTATATTGTTGATACTCTTAAATCTTATTCAATATTACTATATCGCTTATTTTCATTAGACCTAATTTTAAACCTGTTTTTTTTCTCTCTACACAATGTGCATCTGCTAGTTTGCTTCAAAGATTATCTCACTGTACTTGTATAGTGACAATAAAGGCATCTATCTATCTGGATCTGAGAGGCTTTCATTTGTAATCACAATAATTATCTTTATTTATATAGTGAGTTATCTAACTTAAGGTCGCATTACAGATTACAGTTGAGATATAGATCAAGAAACAGCATTTAATAGACAGTAGTATGCAGAAACAAGTAAGAGTCCAAATTGCAACACAGATAGCCGTTCAAAACAGGTAGATAGCAGAATCTAGTTTCTTAGGCTGTTTTGTGCTGGTTGTGTTCTGGTTCTGGTGGTCACTTTTGGGCCTGGTGTTCAGGTGTTGGAGAACAAATGGGCCAGTGAGCTGAAGCAAGTGACGGGTATTCAGAAGCAGGAGTACCAGGAGTGGGTGATCAAACTGCACCAGGACCTTCACAACCCTAACAACAGCACCATCAAGTAAGTGCCTGCAGCTTGTTCAAACCAGGACTAGATTCTGGAACCTGAAGTGTTATTATCAGTGCATTGAGGAGTGCCTCTCATATAGACTGTTACTGAGAAGTACATTATGATGCCAAGGACCTGTTTCCAGTCCAATGGCATGTAAACACACCCCCCCCTCTTCTTGTAATAATTTACGAATTAAAGAACACTCTGGTCTAAGATGTGACATTAAATGTAATATTAAATGACTCTGAATATAATAGAAAATTCTCACAAAAGAGTTAGATGACTAACAGGAGACATTCATTTATGTCTAGTTATCACCCCTGTTCACATTTGGAGACTATATTATTCCAAGGGAAATACACTAGGAGAAGTGAATAATCATTAATGTTCTTTCTAAAGTTTTCTTCCAAAAATGGCGACATTAATAATGCATGAATGCTATTTGACATTGTGCTAAATGGTTCCTTTCTATCTTTTTATCTGTTGTTTCATCTTTTGCCTCTGTAGCATTTTTAAGTCTGGTGTTAAAGGCTGTTAGTTTCTATCTTGTCAGCTTTGCAGTCCTTTAAAGCCATGCATCCTGTCAGCTTTCTGTGGGAAACAACGCTGACAGAATCAAGATTATGAGTGGCTGAGTCAGAAGATGCAGTGCTATGATTGTAGATACAGTGAAGCAGGAACGTTCACACACAGTATCCAAAGAGGCAAATGGTTATCAATTCTGAAGCATGAAGGTCTATTCAGACCCACATTTTGTACTTCACCCCCTAAAGAATTTAAAAATGCGCATTTTTTCCAGTATTGTTTCCTTCTGGTTATCTTTGTTGACAACTGAAATAAGAGACTGCTTCCTGAACATTAAGCTTTGAATTAGAGGACGCCTTCTCTTTCTTTAAGATGTGCAGCAGTGCTCTTAGTTCTGTTGCAGCGAGGAGACTAAAATGCAGTGCTCTGGTCTATTGTGGTTTGTGGTACAGTGAGGATATTTAACTGCAGTTCTCTGGTTTTTGTTGCAGTGAGAAGATTAAACTGCATGACTCTTATTTGTTTTGCAGTAAGAAAATTGTAATTTTGGTTTGTGGGACAAAAATTAAGGTGCAGTGCTCTATTTCCCCTTGCAGTGAGATTAAGGTGCAGTTCTCTGGTTTGTGTTGCAGTGAGATTATGGTGCAGTTCTCTGGTTTGTGTTGCAGTGAGGAGATTAAGTTGCAGTTCTCTGGTTTGTGTTGCAGTGAGGAGATTAGGTGGAGTTCTCTGGTTTGTGTTGCAGTGAGGAGATTAAACTGCAGTTCTCTGGTTTGTGTTGCAGTGAGGAGATTAAGGTGCAGTCTGGACAGCTGGCGGAGGCCGGAGATTTGGGGGCCAGACTCTTCGAGGAGCAGCGACAGCTGGAGGAGAGCTTCACCATTCACTTAGGTATGGCGTCTCCTTAGAAACGTTGGCCACTTCCACAAACCACCATGTAAAAATACACTCTGTTCTGTTTTTTGTGTGTCGTCACAGTAATGTACATCCACTTCCAGTTTTAATATACTTGGACACAGTTTACCAGTTTACTAATGAATACTTGTGTTGGCATAACTTGGTTTGCTGTTCAACAATTCATAGTAGATGTTGAAATTAGCACATTTATGTTATTTAATTAAATCTTTTTGGTCATTTTTAGTTTACTAACATTATAATTTTCCAGGGGCTCAGCTGAAGACCATGCACAACCTTCGACTGGTACGTGCCAATGTGCTGGACTTCTGCAAGCACCGGCGTCATGGCAGTGGCGGTGCTAAGCTTCGGCGGCTGCAGACGGCCCTATCACTGTACTCTGCTTCTCTCTGTGGCCTTGTCTTGCTTGTTGACAACAGGGTCAACTCCTACAGCGGCATTAAGAGAGGCATGACACTTCACTTACAGTCACAACATACGTCAGACTTTGCAGCATTCTCTGTACAGCAGGGGTTCTGGTCCCAGTTCTGGTGTCCCTGTGCTACACATTTTTCTGTTTTCTTTGCTCTACACACCTGACCTACTCCACAAGGACCTTGATAATCAGTTAATTGAATCAGAGTAGGAGCTTGATGAGACAAAGCACAAAAATAAGGCTTGGCATGGCGTCTCCAGAGCTGGGTATTAAAATAATTTGTTGGGAGTGTAGTTTATGTCTGTCTGTATGGATTTACATTTAGTAAATACAAATTGTGGATGTAATAGCGTATAAATAACATAAATACCAAATTTGTATTTTTAACATGCAGTACTCCTTCTCAGCCTGATAATTTTGTTCCAGATTTTGCCACTGTGTCCAAAGAGTGCACAGATTTTCATTTCCCCCGGCTGTCCGAGCAGCTTGAAGTGGTCCAGCAGGTGGTGCTGTATGCACGGGCCCAGCGCAGCAGCAAGCAGAGGGAACAGCCGGGTGAGTGACACAGCAACTGTGTGCGAGTGTATGTGTGTGGGCGGCGGATCCCCCTGTCCAAAACACCCATCTCTGCAATGCACCATGGCATATCCAACTTCAGTGGCTCCGCAGGGAAGTGTTGCGTTTCGTTTGACTGGTGCCAGCAACAATGAAATGGGATCCAGCGCCTTTCTGGCTGTCTAAATATTTTGCCAGAATGTGGAATGCCCTGGTCGTCATGGGCTTAGATTAGATAGATTTGTTCAGTTTTTAACAGTTGATGATATTTCTTGTATATGTGTCATTTTCTGATTTTTATCTGGAAAAAGGAGCTACATGTAAAAAAATCTCATCCCTCCCCAATTGCTTTATAGCATGTGCAGTTGAGGTGATAAATGTTGCATACTTTAGAAGTGTAAACTGTTTAGCCTATTAACACAGAGGAGTCCTAGATATCATTTCAGTGACCTTTTCTTTCTTTTGTAAAGCAATCTGTGTACGTTTGTACAATGCACTTAGTTGAATAAATCTGGATTGGCATTCTGCCTTTGTTCCACAGAGATGCCGAGAAATGGAAGCGGCGATGATAAAAGCAAGAACACTGATCGGAACTCATCCAATATCCTTCCTGGTAAGCTTGATGTCTTTAAATGTTAATCCCTCCTCTATTGACTAATACCATAATCAGAAATGCTGGTCTCCCCTGTGTAGGTGAATTCTACATCACTCGGCATTCCAACCTGTCAGAGGTTCATATAGTCTTCCATCTGTGTGTGGACGACAACGTGCGATCGGGGAACCTCACAGCCCGAGACCCAGCCATCATGGGTCTGCGCAACATCTTGAAAGTGTGCTGTACCCACGACATCACCACCATCACCATCCCACTGCTGCTCGTGCACGACATGTCCGAGGTGAGAGAGGACCTACTTGGCTGTGTCCCAAATCACTCACTGTCAGAAATGTTGTTTACCACTGAGATTGTGTTGGATTCTGTCCTGTTCAGGTCAATGTACAGTTCTTTTCAAAAGTCTAGGGCATCTGAGAAAATAATACAGAAAATACAAAAACATTTATTTGAACAGCAATCATTTATCCCTAAAAAAGAAAATATGGATAGTAAAATATTTTATATATTGCTTTTTGTTTATGTGTGAATGTCAGTGTTTGGGTTGTTAAATAAGTAATCTTCAGAAGTTACTATATAGCAGAAGTTACTATATATTAATTATTATATTTTAACTACCTGGACATACAGTTTCCTTGGCTATCTAAGACTTTTGCTCAGTCTAAAATAAAGAGCCATTCCCTAACCGTACAAATAAATGTGAAGTTCACTTCTAGATTATAACATTTAAAAATACGTAGGTTTTTGTTGGGTGTACGATTGATGAAAGGGAAAATAAGGTTGGATTTCTTGCTTGTGGAAATGGTTTTAGTTCTATTTTATTTTGATCTATTTGATTTTTATTTTTTAAATGTACATTCAGATCCTCTTGTAACCTTGAAACAGTTCACTTGCTTTTGTTGAATTTCTGTTTTGTTAAATTTCATATTTGACAATCGCACAGTAGTGTAGTGTGTTTATTATCTCGAACTGGCTTCTAAACTAAAACACCGGGCAGCTTGACCCAAAGCGATCATGAGTTGTGGGGGAAAAAAATCTGGCAGACATGCTCAGTCATTATCGCTCTCATTTCAATCGTGACTTGCTCAGTCCTGATATAATATTTAATCTCATGGTGTTCCATTCATTGCTTTTGCTTCTGAGGCAGAGACAAGATCATGGAGAGTAAGGGCTTTCAGTAATTAGTAAACAAGACGAATCCGGATCCAAACCACCTTAGACTGACTAAAGAAATCCTCGACATGCCCCGGCATGCCTTATGAGATGCAATCTTTTGTCACTGAGATAGATACTATTTTACTCCTGATATTGTTTGCTGAATGTACATTAGATAGGAGATTTTAATTATTTACAAATTCTTGGCCTGACTTCAGTTTGCTTCGACTAATGACCCCAGATTTGAATCTGTTTTAATCACAATTTAAAATGAATTCATTACTCCACTGTGGATTAGACGGTCCGTAAAATGTAATTCAAGTCCTTCTCCTGTGCTTGCCTTTACTAAAAGTCTTTTTTTGGAGCCACTAAAATTAGTCTCTTTAAGAGCACATAAAACCAGAGTGATGTGTCGTGTGTGTCTGCTGTGTTGTTGGAAGCATTTTGTTGTGGAATGTTCTCAGAGGCGAATATTTCCATGTCGTTTAGTGTCTGTTGTTTTAGGCCAGACTGTGTGGGGTGGTCAGTGAAGTTTTGAGAGCTTCGGTCCACCTGACCACAGGCTGCCATTATGGAATGCTTAGTGTTTAGAAAATGTTTTTCATCCTTACTTTTTCTGGCAGCAGAACGCAGTGCTATCTTTGTTTCGCTAAAGTTTGGTTCAAAACAGTACAAATGTCAGAAACCTGCACGCTATAAAATAAAAAGTCTTATAAGCACATATGCATATGTATGTTTTTATACACGCCGATGAGCCACAACATTGTAAATAACATTGTTTGTCTGAACGTTGTTGGCCTGTGCATGTCAAGTTCTGGGATATTTAAGCGAACAGGGTGATCCTGTGACGTGAAAGTGCATATATAGTGCATAGATATAGCACAGCACACAGTGTGAACTAGGGCTGTGCGATATGGCATAAAATTCATATTGCGATATAAATTCGAACCGTAGACGGTAGGCGGTATATATTGCAGTACATTCTACACAACCAAATCAGAACAATTTAGGATCAGCTTTTTTTGCATGGATAGGCTGCTAATCAAAATGCTGGGCTGCTTATCAAAATGCTGTGTGTGTGTGTGATTTCTCTCTCCCTGGCACTTTAATGGCCTTACGTCCCAATACTCTAGATTCACAATGCCTCTTAATGGACAAAAGTATTGGGATGTAATGCCGTTCAAAACTAAGGTTGAGAGTCTCAATACTTTTTTCTCCCCTCCCTATCGTACAGGAAATAACGTCTCGTTTTAGTAAACGAAAATGAAAAGACATTTTAGCATAGTTTTCATTTTGTAAACCACATTTAGTCTCGTTCTTATTCGTCAACAACATTACATTATATATTTTATTATAGTTATTGTCACATGACCAGCATTTAAGTTGTGTCTCGTCTCGTTTTTGTCACGTGATAAATGTTCATTGACCCTCTTTTTAACGAGCTGCTCCTTCATGCGCTCTCTGCTCTCGCCTGTTTTCTGAAACGAATGCCTCGTGCTGCAAGTAGGCGTGTTTTTGCGCAAGTGACGCGAGGAGCGGATATTTCTGCAGTTGGCCGGTATAATGAAAATCTCTCCTATACGGCACAGTACTAGTGTGAACAGGGTGAAATATGTCCTCTGCATTTAACCCATTGACCCAAATGAAGCTGTGGGCAGTTGGCGATTGGAAGCAGTGTGTGGGGACGGTACCTTGCTCAAAGGTATCTCAGTGATGACACTGGCAGTCCTGGCTTTCGAACGCACAGCTTTCCAATCACCAGGGCAGCTCCCTAACCACCGGGCCACCCCAGGTAGTCAACGCGACATGGACCAAAAGACTGGAACGATTTTGAAAAACTAGATTGTACTTGCCTGATGATTGATTCTGACCATCTCCAAAACAGCAAGACTTCGAGCCTCAGCTCAGCTCAGCTCAGCCTCAGCTGTGCCCCTCTTCACCCTTGTCCACCATCAAAGGTGCCTACAATGGGCATGTGAGCTTCAGAATTGGACTTTGAAGCCGGGGAAGAAGTCCTGAGCAGCGTTCTGCTGAGAAACTCTTAGTCCAGATGTTTATGTAGATGTCAATTTGACACATGCCACTTACCTAAACAACATTGTGTACTAGGTACGTCTGTTCATGCCAATGATATTCCCTTCTAATGATAATGCTCTTCCCATAGGGCATATATTGTTTTGGAACAGTTTGAGGAACATCATGAAGAGTTCATGGTGTTATCTTAATCCCCTAGATCTCAATCAGATGGAGCATTTGTGTGATGTGCTGGAACAAGAGTCCACACATTGGTAGGGTCAGAGCTTTTTTGGTTGTTCTCAGAAGACTACAGGAAGGTGGTCATAATGTTTTGGCTCATCAGCAATCCATTGCCCACCTCATATAGGAGTGGACAATATGTAAAAAAAAACAGTTGTGATACTTAAGGAAATTATATTATTTATTGTTTATGTATGACTTGAACATGATTTGCACTTTTTCTTCCTCTCTATCCTTCCTCTCTCCTTGCTGTCCTCCCTCCCTCCAGGAGATGACCATTCCCTGGTGTCTAAAGCGAGCTGAGCTGGTCTTTAAATGTGTGAAAGGTGAGCGAGCAAAGAGCAGAAAGTGGAAATGCTGACTCTGTGCCACTAGGGGACTGCTAATGAGTATCGGCATGTCACCGGGAAACATTCCGCCTTGTTTGTACACCTGCTCCCTGCAGATTTCATAAGAGTTACGTAGTTACACAGTTACATGGAAGAAAGTGTTGTAATTTCAGGATTTTTCTTGTAAATTGGATTTTATGTCATAATTATGTTTCAGAAAATATGGTCACTATGTACAAGATGTTAGGGTTCAGTTGTTTGTTTTAATGTGATGTATTTAATAGACTTGTACAGATCTCCGTTCATTAGTACATTTGTAGCAGGTTTTACAGAATGAACATATTTCACCTTCATGTCTTGTGTATTTCATTTTTGATGCTTTTGATCACTTGATACAGCGCTTTGATGTCAAACTGATTTCGCCTTTGGCAGGTTTCATGATGGAAATGGCTTCATGGGATGGAGGTATATCACGGACGGTCCAGTTCCTCGTCCCACAGGTATTGTAATAATTTAAGGACTGGCTATTTATACAGCTGCTGACCTCTTACCTTCAGTCCTTTTCCAGTGAACAAAGTTTAAGGTCCCATATCACGGAAAACCAAGTTAGATGTAGTAGTATGTAAACATACTTATCACTCCCCTGTCCATACAGTCTATATATAGAAACTAAGCTCCAAAAACAGCCTGTGGTGATTTCTCTGTTTCGTGATGTCACGAAAACCAATAAATCTACCTATGCATCCATCCTGGACTGCTTTTAGAATAAGGTCAGCCAATCAGATCAGAGGTCATTTACATATAGCAGTCTTAAAGGCACAGTCACACAGTCGGTTTAATTCTAAGGGATAAAAAAAAATGTTTGGGAAATAGTCATGGAAAAGTGAATGATGACCGTTTTGGTACACGAAACCATACAAACGCAAAAAAGTGAAATAAATGGAAAAATTAAAATACAAGGAACGTGTAGGATATGAGCCCTTTAAGAATATATTCAGCACTGATCTCATGTTTGACTGTAGTGCCACCTTTACGTTTAATCACAAGGTGGTGTCGTCCATCATCGTCCACTGTGATGAAGCTCAGCTATATTAAACGTTACTGTCAGTCACTCTCTAATAGCTTAAGTGAATGCACAGTGTGCGCCCTCTCGCTGACAGGCTAAGAGGATAAAACAAGCATCAAAGGGCTCTTTGGCATTCATGACTGCCAGTTTTTATGCTGTCACCTTCCAAAATAGCACCTCTAAAAACATATTGTCTTCTTCTCGTCAGCCAGCTGCATAGTATGTAGGAACAGTGTGTGCACGATATAAAAAGTGAGGATCTTCTGGTTTGCCAAGGCAGTTTTTATGGAGCATCCTGAGCAGGACAAATGTTTGTCTTTTATGTTGAGCAGGAAAGGCTACAACTTACTGAACTAAACAAACACACATTAAGTTCTGTTGCCGATTTAAAGGTAGTTTTTATATATATAATGAGATTATGAAATAATCTAGGATGTCTTTCACTGGAATCATTTTGGATTACATATTTTTAAGGTACTGTTTTGGCAAAAGGAAATCTAGACAATGTTATGGAAATACTAAGGAATAAGCTGATAGCTGTACTCAGAAGTATAGTGTGATAAATTGCACTCTTCTCTTTAAGTACTTTGTCTTTTCTAATTGTGTTTTATTGACAGAGTATCTCGGAGGAAATGTTCTACCAGCTGAGCAACATGCTGCCTCAGATCTTCAGAGTCTCCTCCACACTAACACTGACATCCAAACGCTGACAAAGCCAGACACCGCTCCCAAGAATAGTCTCCTAGTTCTGTGAGGCAGCACTTCTGTTTACAATGTCTCAGAAGACAGCCTGGAGGATGCCTCATTATCTGTTCAATTTGAGTGCTGGGTTTGGGAGGCTCAGGCTGAAATTTGTCAACCATCATTGGTCACCATTCATCAGCAAAACTCCATCTTTTTGACCCAGCTCCTATTCAGCACTTTTTTAAGTTCTAGCATGATCTTAGTAAGGATGGTCTTGATTGCATTTGTTTGGGTGGTTAAGATTGTTGTTGCAGGACTGAGCATCATGAAATTGATCATTTTTGAGTCTCCATGTCCTGCTATAACAATATACCCAGCCAATATTTGATTTGATTCATGTGGCTCCTGAACATGGGATGACTGTGTTTTTCAATGCAGTGGCATCACATATAATTAAGAGTGCCCATTATTTATGGTACACTGTCACATCTCCACCATGCACATCATTGCGTTTTTGCATTTCAATATGTTCGATGCATTAAACGCTGGCTTCTTTAAAGACTTCTGTAAACAAAAACCAAAGCCCAAAGTCATTCCACTGTTTTAATCATCTTTGTGTATTTGGTCTATGTAATACATGTTTACCATCTGATTTTTACTAAGTAAAACTAAATATAACTGTAAATAGATAACATTTAAATACACTGTTCTAAAAAACTAAAGGCTCCTAGACAGAGAACCGTCTAATCCAACCATGACTCAGCAAGTGCATAACAATCAATAAATAAACAAGGCAGTTCAGCAAACCACACAAATAAACAAAGGTGACATTTAGGAAATATCCCAAAATATCAGACCTCTGAGAGCATCAGAATAATTCTCTAAGTATAATAATGACTGGCACTCTTGTGCTTTTGGAGAAGCAGACCTAGGTTCAGGACTGTAAGAACTTCCATGAAAATCTCCATCAGGGCAGTGAGGAGAACTCCGCTGTGGAGGTCCAGAGTCCAGCACGCTCTGCTCACCTCCCATGCCCGTCTGATTCAAGTGGCCTTTTTTCAGATTTTGTAGAATTAGTGGATGCTGGACTTCGGTCTTGCAGCGCTGCCGTGCTTCTGCGTCTTTTCCTTCCTACCAAAGGAGGTTTTATTAAAAATAAACATTTTAAATACCATTGATATGGTGTTGTTAAAGTCTGGCTTGCAAGTTTTACACCACAGTCGTGACGGACCTATCAAGAATATTTCTGTACTCAGTATGGGCCCTGTCTTTAAAACTTTTAACCTTTTTAGTAAAGGACATTTGTGAGCTCATACTGTGAGTGGCTCTTCTGCATCACTCTTCTGTGCATCGTTCAGTGTGATGACAAGCGGTGCTTCACTGTGCTGCATTGCAGTCAGTCACTCCTGACACTCTTTGCCCCCTCTAGCTAGCGACCACCAGAGGGCGCAGTTCTAGTATGCAGTAACAGCTCAGTGTGGGATTTTCAGTGTGTCCAGAGTTGCTGATCTCAAATGTCAAGTGACACCGACCATGTGAGTGGTCTAAGTGATTTACCATGTGTTTTTATAATATGTGTCAATTAAAGTGGAGACATTCGCTCCAATGGTGGACTTGTGTGCTTTTTGATTTATTGTTCCTGACCAGTTTCAGAGGAATGTTTTTGTTTAAGACCTACGTATGAATCATTCAAGCAGAACAAAGTACATTTAACTGAAGTCCTGAACCAGTGAAGAAACAGGAGCAGATGATTCCAGATGATCAGGCGGTGATCAGTATACTGGT
>JBBPCY010000032.1:21333520-21343772 GCA_037974405.1 Brachyalestes nurse | reverse complement strand
TCTCCTCAACATCCTCCTCCCAACACACTCAGTCTCTCCTCAACATCCTCCTCCCAACACACTCAGTCTCTCCTCATTATCCTTCTCCCAACACACTCAGAAACTCATTGCTGATCCTGTCCATCCTCATCACTCCCAATGCAAAACATTTTCAGCTCTGCACCTCCAGCTCTGCTTCCTGTCTTTTCATCAGTGAAAAAATAAAAGAAGTTTACCATTTTAATATTGATATAAGAATGTTTGTAGACAATTATACTGCATCTTTTTTTTTTCTGAAAACAACTGTGTTAATACTGGGGTTGTGTTACAACCTCTATTCTTCTGGGAAGAAGGCTTTACACAATATGCTGAAACACTGCTATGAGGATTTGACTGCATTCAGCCACAAGAGCAAAATTGAGGTAAGGTACTGATGTTGAATGATCAGTTTTGATTAGTTCCACTGGTACTGAATGAAGGTCTGTCACAGACATCATAATTCCATTGCTCTACACCCCAGTACTGGGGGGCTTTATATCACCTAGCTGGTGATCTTAGGCTCATGTGTGGCTGCTCCAGAGCAGGGGGTGCACTGTAACATGGCTGAGGAGGGAATACTTTTGCACACAGGATCTTTTTGTGTGAATAATGGAATCAGATTTACACATTTAAACACATTCAAAACAAATATGATGAGCACAGGGGGTTGGTTGTTGGATACAAGCTAATTTCCATTTTACTCTTCAAACAGACTGACTAGAGAGTACCAAGTGTAAATGCATCTGGCTGAAGTCAGACACTCGTCCCATGAAGTGAAATTGTGTAAATTAGGTCAAAAACATCACTGTTTAATGATCACTTACACTTAGATTACTTGGGCCACAAATAACTCACGGAAACAAATAAATTGTCTCCTGAAATTAGTATACAGTGCTTTAGAGAAAGATATTCAACAGTGATAGAAGAAATGGAAATTCATTCCTGTAATGAAGTACTGAAATTCCCCCTCAGAAAATCTTTTTCTTCTAGTACAGTTGCTGTTAAAAAGCACATCAAATCAGGTTAAAAGGTTTGCAAGTTAAAGTACAACTTAGATCCATGTCAGCTAATGACAGATCAAATAAAGGCCATCAGTACACCACTGGACCAAAAACCCCCAAAAAGGGAAGTATACCACTCTTCATGTGCTCTGCTGTGGATGCTGGACGGCCGATCAGTTCCCCTGAAGTTCTGTAAGTTATTCTATAACTTTTTTCATCTGTTGACTTTTTCAGCTTGTTATCTAACTTCAGTCACTGACTTGTTTTGTCAACACTTTCCCGGAGTATGGATTTTACTATCAGCCAAGAAACACACTGCTCTTTCAATTTTATGATAAGAAAATGTTAAAAATACTTGCCTTTATCACAGCAGCACAGATTTACTGCATACTATCTGGCAAATTTTTTTGTGTCCAAACACTTCTGCCACCTTTTCAAGCATGCAGATGTTTCGGTCTCATTTACTGGGTGCCTACTGCAAACTTGTCTCTTGCCACTCAATGGGAGAAAGATATTATAGCTATGGAAACTCTATCTATCTATCTATCTATCTATCTATCTATCTATCTATCTATCTATCTATCTATCTATCTATCTCTCTGTGTGTATATGTATATACACGCCTTACACACCTGAAAAAGTTATATTTAAAACCTGTTTAGTTAAGCAGTTAAGGGTAAATAGTGATTTGATGTAGGCCATGTCTGGGTAGACCTCTGCTCAATGAAGCTCAGTATTCATCAAATACTTCAACCTGATTCAGCTCTGTTGATACTTCATTAAATTAAATCAGGAGCTTTTGATGGACTTTCACAAATCCATGTTTAGGCTGGAGGTGAAATCTGGAACTGAGCCTGTGTTCTCCTCACCAACTCACCAAACTTCAAGTACAAATCTTGATAGTATGTAGTGCTCTCTTGTTTATTTTAATGTTATACTAACAAATTAGAATCAGATTCAGAAAACCTTTTTGACAAATGTTGGGTATTAATACTACAGTTAAATGAATGACTAGCTACACTACTCTAGCTAGTAGTTAGGAGTACATTACTGTATGTAATAGAGATCAGTAGTAGAGATAATAGTGATATTCATATTGTAAGACTATTGCACATAATGAAATGATTCTGCAGCCATTCAGAAAACATCGTGAGACTGTTGCACATAATGCACATGTAACATGAGGAAGGAAAAAAGACACGTGCACATGCAGAAGCTGACCACAGAGTGGCCAGACAGAGAACAATGCAGTAAAGAGGGTCTGTCCACGTCAGGCGCGGTGGGTCCGTGTGGGTAAGACTGGTGTCAGTGGACCCACACGGTTCCTCCTCCTCCTCCTCCTCCTCCGTGTCCTGGTGGGTTTAGAACGTCACAGCTCGGTCCGTCCCACCACGGAGCCACAAGCAACTATTTACTGAGAGAGAGAGAGAGAGAGAGAGAGAGAGAGAGAGAGGTTAGTTATCCGCCATTGCTGTGTGTATGAGGTGCTCCGTGGTTTCTCTTTGGGTTCCTCGACCTCCAGACGCCTGAAGAATCTGTAAGTAACACCAAACTTCTTCCAAACGCCTCCGCGAGACCAACTTCCGCTGCTAAGCCCACCGTAACGAGCCCCCTCCCCAGACGCGCGCTCTGATTAAAGCGTGGTGTTGGGAGCGCACAGGCTGTGTGTGTGGTGTGTAGTGTGTGTGAGGTGTATGTGGTGCTCTTTGTGACTTTATATGCTCTGTAAAAGCCTGGTTCTTTAAGGTGGGCACCCTGAAATCTGAGCGCGCGCAGCACCGAGCCGGTACATGAGGGTCTCCCCCACACACACACTGTCCTTCTGGCACCAGTTGCTTCACTGGTTACTGATTAGTGATCACCGAGATCCTGGCTGAACTCTTTATCTAAAGACTCTGTTTGGCCAGACCACCAGTGTGTCCTCCAGCTGAGGTGTTCTCAGTCTTTCCAAAGAGTTCTTTGCTGTGCTGAAGGTCCAATCTGTTGTACAGTCTTCATCTGACTTGAACCTGAAGTGGAGAGAAGAAGAGCCTCTTTAACAATAATAATCATAATAATAATAATGATGATAATCGTTTATTGTCCTGTTCAGTTTTCCCCCTTAATCTCTCCATTTTGGACTCATGGAGCTGCAGATATTTCTACTTAATCATATTTCCATCCAGCAGGACCGTCATTATGAGTCACTAGACAGTATTTATGGAAAGTCTAGACATGCATGCATTAATAGCTGCACTGATTCTCCATTGTGAATGGAGATGCTTAATAAGGTCAGTGATGCTTAGTAATAAGGAAGCGTGTGTCACTTTCAGGGTTTTGAAATGAGAGAGCTTGTTTTGCTGGGACGCTCTCATAGAAGGTGCCTTCAGGAGTGAAGCAAAACTTTAATTGCGTAATTACGTCCTTCCAGGCCTTCAGAGAAGGCCTAATGGTTTCTCAGAATTTTCAAGTTATTTTTAGTAATTTTATAGTAGTTTATTTTGTCCTAAAGAATGATGTTTGTATTTAAACTAAACAGTACTACTTTAACTGAATTATTATGCTTTGGATGAAAACAGCAGAGTAAAAGGCCCAGTGGAAAATTATCCAATCAGGATTTTTTTCTCTGTTGTATCTAAGTAGATTTAGCTAAGCGGGTTTTTCTGTTCGTTAGACCTTCAAGATCTAAAATGAAGCCCTACCATATTAGGTGACCCACCAACTAATAGGTTCTGAGAGTGGAGTTAACCAGTCAGATTGTGATTACCAATGAGTGGAACCAGTTTTTTTTATGCAGGGAAAACATCACGCTAGGCCTTGTGGAAGTTCTAGATATAAAACTGACTGTGAACACGATCAGCACTTTAACCAGTGGGTTTCTGATGGACAGTAAAGAGCAGAGCTCTGTTCCATGACGCTTCATTGAGGGAATCAGTCTAGAAATGCTACAGATAAGCTAAAATATGTTTGGTTAATCTAGAACAGTCAAAAATATTTATCTGCAAATGCCTTTAGCTTGCCATTAAAATAGTTTTGGAATTCTGATTGGGGGCTAGAAGAAATTAGCATTAATAAAGAGGTGTATTTTTTTTTTGTTACTATATAGACTGTTTTGATATTTGTGGCCTAAACTGAAGACCTAGTTTTACTGATCACAGTTCATCACTATAAACATTAATGCCTTTATAGCTTTGCACTGTAGTCGCTGTAGGATGTAATGAGCCTGGGGTTAAATGGTGTGGTCTTATTCTTAATCATTTTCATAGCATACAACAGTGCAGGCTTATGGTTTTAAGTTCTTTCTCTGATCTGTGTATGGATAATTAATACCTGTATTTCGCCGTACTGGTTTTCTTGGAAACCAGAGTGTTGTGTAAGGCCATTCAGGGTCTCACTCCAGGGCTCATCTGCTCCATCCTTGAGAAATGCTCTTCACCCGGGTTGGCCTGAGCAGGCCAGCTGCACCCGGCTCCTCTAATGCCACACATCAGAGGATCAGGACACACAACCCAACAGAGCCACTCAGGCTTTTTCTCTCTTAATTACACGTGTCGCTCTCTCTGTCAACACTCTCCGGACTGCATATATTCATCGTTAAAATGATGTAACTGAGAAGAAACTCATCACTTTCATCTGAGGCGAGTCTTTACTTGTGGGGGTTGGATGTGAACGCCGGTGGTGTATCAGTTTTCCGGTGGAGTGATCAGCTATCTTCACGAGCCTCCTGTAATGTAATGAACAACCAAAGGCTGGGATCAGAGACTAAAGCGAAGTGATCTAAATTGCGTTAATGGCCAAGATAAGGAGAACATCTGCATTACCATTCTGCAGCTTTTGGCCTAGATCTGGCTCTAACAGGGTTGAAACATACATAGAGCATCCTCACAACCATGCCCTGGACTGCCTTATTCCATCTCTTCCTCTCTTTTTTTTCTGATCTATTCATAGTGAAGAGCCAAGGAGAGTGCCTGGCCCTATCGAGGCCGAGGCTTCTCTCCTCTCAGGCCCTTATCTCGAGGTCACTTCTAGTACACAAGACCAACATGCTTGTACACATTTAGCTATTATTCATCAAATCACTTCAAACCCGCCACTGAAAAAGTCTCAGACTCCATTTATAGGAGCAGTGGTGAATTGTCTGCCAGGAAATGCACAGTTTAAATAATATCAAGATTTGTTTTGTTTGTAAAAAGTGCTTGAAGTATTGTGAGCTGATGAGGAGAACACAGGTTGGGTTCCAGATTTCACCTCCAGCTTTTGTATGGATTGATGAAGAGGTCTGGGAATGATTACGGAAACACATAATCACTATTTACCGTATTGATAAAATTTTTGTACATTGCAACATTAGCTTTTAAAATGTATACTACTCAGTTAAACAGGTTTTAAACACAGTTTTCTGTGTCTAAGATGTTTACATGAAACTTTATATCCATTACTACTCAACAGACTAGAAAAGACGGAAATATAGCTACCTGAAGGACTGTAATTCACAGCAGGAACTTCATTGCCCTCTTTATCTTCCTTACCAGAACTTTCAATGTGTCTGGAAAACACAAAGGCATTCCATAACCCTCCTGTGGCCTGAAGGTTAGAGTCCAGGCAGCGTCTCGGTAACGGCGGCCCCACAGGTGAGCGAGGTTAGCGGATGGCAGGCGGCCGACTCTGGAATGTCACCTTCACATCCTGCAGTGTCTTGGGTTGTTTCTTCCAAGTTTCCCTCATGTTTCTTTAATATGTAATGGGAACACAGGTTTCAAATGTGCAATGCTGAAAGATTTCCATTGGTTTTCACTTTCACACTTTAGCTTACGAATTAGAATGTTTGGCAACACTTCACTGAAGGGCAGCACTCATTACACATAATAAAGCAATGAGAAGGTACATTTATAAATTCTTCTGTTATCATAAAGGTTGCTTTTGTCAGTTTTTAGTCATTTTTCTTCATTTTATAACAGCTGATGTGAGTTTTTTCTGCGGGTTTTATTGGATTTATTTAGACTTTACATTGTTCTGTTGTAACATGAGCAATTTCCTCTGGGATCGGTAAAGTTTTCTGATTCTGATTTTTCAAATAATCTTTTTTGTAGGTTTGGGATGATTGTCATGAAAGGTCTGAAATAGGTGTAACTCTATGAACGCTGCCTTTCAGGAGAGTGTTACCAAATGTTTTGACCAGTGACCACACTCATGGATTGATCACCAATTTAAATGCATTTCTTTTCACTAAAAGTAGGTTTTAGTCGGGGATTAGGCCTAATCCAGGTTCAAGAAATCTTTTTCTTTTACGCAGATTAGGCTTAATGGATTATGGAGGATTTTCAACAGAGAACAACAATTAACGAAGCGGGCCCAGGACTTGCGGGATAGGTAAAGGCCGACCACTGTTCTCTTGCCATTCATGAGTCCCTGACAAGCCTCCTCTGAGTCACCTCACACGAGAGAGCGGAAACGATTGGGAACACTTATGGAACGTTCGGGTACACTGCGGTATTTCTAAATGATGTCTCCACCCACCCAGTCCAAGACGGGCTCCGCGGCAGGATGACAATGGTAATGATAGCCGCCAAAAGCGTGTGTGTGTGTGTGTGTTTGTGTGGGAACCCTGGCAGCCGCTCTGTTCTTCAGTGACTCGACCAACTGCTTATTTCCTGTCTCTACCTACGTTCTGAAGGCACGTTCTCGGCGGCGTGTTTGCCTGGAGTCCAGGAGTGTGCTGTTTATCGATGCTGAGCGTTTGACGTGACGTTTGCGAAGAAAGCGCAAGCCACAATCTGTAATTATCCAGTAATGACAGCCTGCATTAATTACACTTTCTATTCAGCACCTTTAAGAGCATACACACGGCTTCTCGGCTCCATAATTATCAGTGACACGTACGTAAACAAGCCAGTGCCCAAGTGAACGGTTGCTTGGAAAACATGAAATTTTATGAAACAGAGCGACAGTGAATCAAGTGGGTGCGTTTTTTCTGCTTTGGCCCAAAACTAAAAGAAGCATAAAGAGACCTTGCAGAGTTTAGAAACCTGTTATTAAGAAACTCCAGAACTTAGAGAGTCACCGGTACTCGCCTTGTAAGGAGGTGGACTGCCTGTCTTCAGTCTTTATCCTCATGACTCTTTTAAGCCAGTCACGCCCATCTTGTGCAAAATTGAATTTAAGATTGTGACTCAGTTCTGGCCACGTCGTGTGTGTTTTCATGCTCGTGGCGCTATGGGCAGTGGCGAATGCCATGATGTGAGGTGCCTTGGCCAGACATACTTCCAGGCAGAGGTGGTCAGAATCGCAGCCGCTGCAGTCGTGGCGTATGGAGCGGGAGGAGGCAAGGATAAACCAGACTGGGCTTGAGTCTTTCTGTTTTTTTCCCAGAGTGATAAGGCCAGATGGTTTAACACACACAAAGGGAAGCTACATTTAAGCATGGGAGAAAAGCCTTCGAAGTAAACACTGATGCTTAGCTGAATAAACACTTTCTGTATGTGCCAGGAAGCTCAGACTGAGCTTAAGAGGAAAAAGGGCATGGGATGAAATAAAAGTTTATGATTGACTGTCCTTTCAAGCAGCGCGCTGTCTGCGCGGCGGCGGGAAATATGAGGGGGAGTGTGGGATTCACTTTCATGTTGCGAGCTGAAAGGGATGGAAGTGCATTATTTGAGGGCAATGGAAGACCTTTGATATCTGAGAAGCACAGAACCCAGAGAAAGGATCAAGTCTGTGATTTAAGGCAGCGGCTGAGTGCTGTGATGGCTTTTTCAGCTCCGCTATTGTTCTGTCAAAAATGTTTCATGTAAAGAGTACATTGTTGATTCAGTGAACGTGAGTAACCCCAAGGTTTCCATTGACCCTTTGAAGAGCGCAGGCACATGTACACCTGCTCTATTGGGAACGCAATGATATCATGTCATATCTGTGATGTAACAGTGGCTTTTAGTAGCCTTCAGAAGCTGGAAGTACATCTGGAATTTAAGAACACCAGCGAGGAGTTACTGTTTCCCACACTCCAAACACATACTTTTGTCCGAGGTGAACGGTTTTCAGCTAATAGCGGTTTTCGAGGGGTCGTTGGAAAGGTGTCACCGAGCCCTATCTAACTATCTAAAGGTTCACATTTAGAGTGTGAGATATATTTTTTATTTTTAACATTTAGATTTAAGATCATTTAAGGCAAATCCTCCATGTTGGTGAGGGCAAATCACAGCATGCAGTCCTGTCCCCTGCTAAGTAACAGCCAATTGTAATCATGGGGCGTGGCCGATTAGCATATCTTCTAAATATTTACAGCTCAACATTTACAGCTCAAAAATCCCACATTTAGAGTCGGCGTTTGTAAACTGTTGTTATAATTACTCAGTTAAAAGTGATTACTAGGTTAAAAAATTAATTGATGAAAAATGATTCACGATTAATCTGCTTAGCGATTACTTTGCTTCACTGCGCTGGTCATTATAAACCGTGTTCAGTGTGAATAATCTCCTCAAGGGGGAGATATTTTACGCTCAAACTGCTTTTGTGTGCGTCACTGAAAGAGAGGAAACCCACAGCATCAGGACATCATGAATGAGCACACATTTGTCAGATATCATGTATATGAATTAAACGTAACCATAGAAATGTTGCCATGGTGACAACATCACTGACCGTCGTTGATGATTATCAAAGTAGGGTTTAAGCAGGGGAGCATACTTTGTTTAAGGAGGGAAAATGTAGGACGATGCTCTCTGTGTTTTTTGTATAATACTAGATGCATTTGAAGAATGAGATGTTCTTGTTTATTTTATCAGTGTGGTCATAAACTCATTGTGATTGTGGCACGTTGGTGCTTTTAACAACTGACTGGAACCTGGATAGACTGACTTATACTCACACTCAGCATATCTATGACTTCCAGGGAGCCTACAGAGACAAACGGGATGGCACCCACTATAAATTAAAATTCCACTGTCGCTTATGGTAGTTCATCTGATGTGTAACTAATGTGTAACGCTCCTCAACCAATGGAAGAACCTGCTTAGCTGTATCTACGTATGATACCATGCATGCCATAGATACAATCTTAAATTAAGAGTTTCTTTAGCTTCTTTTTTTAACTAAAACCTAACCATACAGTGTTTAATACAGTATTTAATTACAGCATAATGAATTATTCAAATATTAATAGTAATAGAGCATTAGTTTTGAATGTTTGCTGCACTGACACAGTTCTAAGTGCTGCTTCATAGCAAGTTTGTGCATTATGAATGGTCACACAGCAGTCAAAGTGGTGCTCGTTGTGGATTGTGTGGTGTTAATGTTATTGCCCCATGTTTCCAAAGTGCCCCTCTCGTGTGATGGAATTTTCCATTTGGGAATGGCTAGAGTGTTGCATGGGTTCTTCTGGAACAGGACTTCACTGCCCCCCGCCCCTGCCACTGCCGAGGTCATGCACATGTGCACATACCCAGTTCTGTCCAGGGTTTAAAATTGGTTTCCCATTCAGCTCTAAGCAATGGGCCTGACTGTTTGCCCACAGCTGATGGTCTTGCAGGTTTTTCAGTTACATTTTCCATAGAAGAGTGGGATGCTCTCCACACTTCTAGATTCATGTTGACACTGTTAAAAATGCTATAATGAATTTCCAAATAGATCATATTACAGGAGAAAACACCGAAGGTAGTAGCTTTTTATGTACATTAATTATGTAAGTTATTCCGATTCATTTTGGACTGTTTTTCATTGGTCAAGTTTTTTTGGTAATGACAATAGGCATCTACTGCCTTTCAGTAAGGGTTCTGATCAAGGATGTAGGATAAGACACTTTCTTTATCACATTTTATTCTTACATTCATCATAATATGAAAGACAAACAAAAATGTGATTTTACAAAGCCTTGCATTTCTTGCTCTTCTTGGCAGCAGTGGGCTCATATTAGCCATCTGCTGAGGAACTTGAGCACCAGTCAGCTCTTTGGTTAATGCTTAGAATGGGTGGGCAATAACGTGTTACATTTATTCAGTTATATGTCCTCAAGTAACATTTAAGAAGCTTAAATTCTATAAAAAAAATATCTAAAGGATATTTTACATAATAATCAGCTGGTTAGGGCGTTGCCCCTGCAATCAGAATGTTGTGGGTTCGAATCCCAACTGCTAGTGTCATCACTGAGGTTCCCTTGAGCTCCCCACACACTGCTCCCTGGGCGCCCCTCGTTGGTGGCAGCCCCCTGCTTCACTTGGTGAATGGGTTAAATGCAGAGAAAGAATTTCACATTGTTCACA
>JBBPCY010000032.1:21296972-21333420 GCA_037974405.1 Brachyalestes nurse | reverse complement strand
GCAGCCCCCTGCTTCACTTGGTGAATGGGTTAAATGCAGAGAAAGAATTTCACATTGTTCATGCTTTGCGCTGTGCTGTGCTCGCGCATGACTATAAGGGCCAATTTACTTTCGTAATTCCTTTTCAGGTAGAGTTTCATTCGTGTGATGTTGCTTCTGCAGATTAATGTTCTGTTACGTTAGTGACAGCATCTGCTCTGCTTAGCCATTAAAATGATCCTAGAAGCAGAAGAAAGAGTCAGGTTGCTGTTAGATGCTGGTTGTAGATATTTAATAAGTGAATGAATGTGGACATAAATCAAATTACAGCTTGATACACAAACTTTTCACAGGTACATTATAACGCTGCAGGAGTTTGTGATTTGTGGATGGAAATGTATTTAGTTCTTGTAGACAATGCAGGTCTTTTCCTTCCAGCGCAAGAGTATACTTTTTTTTGGAACCTGTTTTGGAAATTGTTTGTTTGGGTAATTTTTTAGTACATAATGATGATGATATCCATTTTAGTATGTGTGTGATATCCTAACTTCAGAATTATATGGTAATGCAATAATATTTGGGTAATGTTAGTAAATGGCACAGTATCACTAAAAATAGGGATAAAATAATTAGAAAAACTGACTTTCCTCTTCCCACGATCTTCAGGAAACTCGTGTGATTCAGATGGTAAATTCCTGTTGACTGTGTGGAATATTTCAGATACTTCACAGGCGTGATTGTGTACAGAGTTGAGTAAATGTTGAGGGACGCTTGACCATTACACCAACAGGGACTGAGAGTTTCTGTGGGAATTTGTGCCCATTTATTCTGTAGAGCATTAATGAGGTCAGGCACTGATGTTGGATGAGAAGGTCTGGCTCACAATCTCTACACTATCTATCTGTCTGTCTGTCTGTCTGTCTGTCTGTCTATCTATCTATCTATCTATCTATCTGATCACGTTTTCGTTCATGTGCACATGCTGAGAACCTTACTTAAGAACATGTTTAGTGTTTTGTAAATGAGGGCCCCTGTGCTTGGTTGTGCTTGTTGGAGTATGTCCATGTGTTTGGTGTTATTTTGTGTTATTAGAGGTATACATTATAGCAGAACAGTGGCCTGTTTAGCCTCCCACCAGCTGTGAGCGAGGCGTTAATCACGCCCGGCCCGAGGCAGTCGGGGCAGCTGCTCCAGCCAGACTCCGGCTCCTGTCGCAAGACAGATGTGTGGCCTCTGATACCCAATGTTCTGGTCTCACCTTACACACACACACAGCTGGACACTGTACATTTCCCCTTAATTAGAGTCCGGTCCTATAACAGGCACTGCAGCCCTGGAGTTAATGTTAATTATAGTAAACGTCCAAATTGACCCTGCAGTTAAAACCAGAAGCACTGTAATCATGTTCCTCGCAGTTTGGGCTGGGTGGACCACACTGAGTAAGACATCAAATCGTTAGTGTCTTCACTGTGGCTGCGGGTTTCTTTATTATCTCTTTTATTTACTGTAGATCAGAGTTAACTGTAGGTAGTAATCAAACTGTTGCTTGAGTAGTTAGGGTTAGGGTTAGGGTTATTAGGGTTAGAGTATTTAATGCGGTGTGTATTGTCGGACTTGTAGAACTTGGCTTAAATCTTATTACTGTATCTTATAATTTACCCAGAAGTGTGATTGTGTGTTTGCGATAAACCAGCATTTGGAGACACCCTGTTTATGAGTCTACTGTGTGTTTTACTATGCATTCGTTTCTTCTTTGTGTTCTTTTGCTTTTGGTCTCTTTTCGGCCTTTTTATCCGTGACGTCACAGACTCTCTCTCTCCAACCACATTTTAAAGGCGACTCAACCATCCTTTCTCTCTCTCCCCACACATTACAGAGGGGACTTGACCACAAAAATTTACTTTTTAATCGCTCAGTTCCTGGCCCCCTGATGAACTGATCAGAAATCTGAATACAAGCGGAACACACATTTGACATTTTGCCAAACTTCAATATGGGCTCTGACAAGAACCGGCACCAAAAATGGGTGGAATACAAAGAATAATTGAACTTAAGAAGAAAAATGGTGATGCAATCACACTAATTAGCCCATGGGACTAAAGATGAAAGTTTCATATAATTGATATTTTCTGCAATACCTTCATAATATTAATCCAATGTTGATTATTCAGCAGTGGTGAGTGGCCATAATGCCATGCTCATGCATGTGTGTGTGTGTGTGTGTGTATGTATGCTGTTCTGCATCATAGCTCTCCTAGTATATAACTATCAAGGCAGGAGGTTTTAGTACTAAAGCATACGTTTAATCTGTCTCATTTTGTTCTTGAATGTGGATTTGCATAGTTGTAGCGTTCGCCAAGAGCAAAACCACACTGATCCAACCGACAGACTGAATCTTTACGAACACAGATGGTGTCTTTAAAAACTTGGAAACTATCAAAGTGGTTTAACCATTAAATGTTGTCTTGTGTTGAAAACAAACTTCTGAAAAAAATAACTTTTAGGGAAAAAAACGGCCATTAATGTCTAGACCCTGCAGGTCTGCTCCTGAAAACAGGTGGTGTTGGGTGTTTACTGAGGCTGAGCACGGTCACCGCGGTGGGAAAGGTCAGTGTAGTCAGTAGCCGTCTCCACGCTGACCTGGCTTTGAGCTGCAGAAACAGGATTTTAAAAGCCAGGTATGCTCTAATGAGGCCCAGAATCTACTGCAGGTCAGGCCAACCACGTCTGTGTTCTCTTATCAGCCGTGTGTGTGTGTGTGTGTGTGTGTGTGTGTAAATCTAATGTCACAACCCTTCCATATTGACTTTACTATTTTAGGAAAAGTCAATCCTTTGTGAAAGCTTAGATTTTACCAGTTTACTTTGATTCAGTATAGCAATACACTGAATATGTAGCAATATTTAGCAATTACCTTTTATACAGTTGTTGCATTTATAAAACAAAAACCAACAAAAAAAGCAGTAGACCACAGTGTTTTTCTAAATATTTATAATTACATTAGACAGTCTCATCCTGAGTGCTTTGTTATTGAGAATACATCCTAGCCGGTACAAGTAGAGTAGGGAGTCCAAAATACCCTTAAGCTAAAGCTGCCAGAAACTCAATTCAGTGCTGACGCCTCAAAAAAAAAAATACAAAGACATAGCATGAATAATGTGCAGGATATTTCAGTGAGCTGGTTTAAAGCTCATTAAAATGTAACCAGTCAGTGATTGAAAACAGGAAGGGGACTCTGTAGGGGTTCCAGAGCAGAGAAGAGTCTTAGTGCTTGTTTTCTATGCACTTTTTAAGGAAGGTGGGTCAACCCAAGCTGGACCTGAAATTTGAGGGTCTCAAGATACGGTTCATTTTTGGACCACTGACATCAGGTAGGGACCAGATGAGTGCTCTTATTGCAGAGCTGACCTGTAGTTCTTGTCCAGGATATTTCACTGAAAACTGGATTGAACTGAACTGGAGAGGCTGGTCTATATTATAAAATATTTGGAGCAGGGAAGGTGGATCCGCTGAGAAGTTCTGTAGGCCGGTGGTGGGCAGAACTGAAGTGGAACGGATCTGAATTTTGTAACAGTCTGTTGAGGGAGGAACAGAAGCCTGAAGCTCAAAGATCCAGTTCCATTTCTGTCCTGATTAGGGGACTTCCATACTTTGGATAAAGGAGAAGAGAAAGAGAAGACTCAGGAAAAAGGAGAAGGGTCAGAGAGAGAGAGAGAGAGAGAGAGAGAGAGAGAATGAAAGAATGAATAAAATGAGAGAAAGAAATTTCATTGAAAAAGAAAAAACATAGAGAGGTTGAATGTGGGAGAAAAGGATCAGAAATTGATGAGAATGAGAGACAGATGGAGAGAAAAAAGGATCAAGGTGAGAGAATTGTTGGAAAAGAATGAGAGAAAGATCATGGAGATGGAAGGAGGTAAAGAGCCAGAGAGAAAAGAGAGGAAACAGGGTGGAGAGAGAGGAATAAAGAAAGAGAGAGAGAGAGAGAGAAACAGATCATGGAGAGAAACGGATCGTGAGAAACGGATCATGGAGAGAGAAACTAGAGGTGAGAGAGGGAAGGAGAAATGGGAAGATGGAAAAATATAAGAAGAAATAAAATGAGAGAAAGAAGGTTTATGGAGAAAGAAAGAGAGACAAAGGGATAGAGAACAGGGTAGAGAAAAGGATCAGAAAGAGAGAGAAACTGGGGTGGAGAGAGTCCAGGGGAGAGAGTGTGAGAGATAGAAGAAATGAGGGAAAAGAATGAGAGAGAAATCGTGGAAGGAGAAACCAGAGTGGACTGAGAGAGCGAGAGAGAGAAGGAGAGAAAGGGACTGAGAGAGAGGAATCAGAGAAAGAGAGAGAGAAAGGGAGAGAGAGACTGGGCAAGAGAAAGAGGGAGGGAGGACGGGAGAGAGAAAGTGAGGGAGGGATAAACAGTGAGGATGGACGGAGCTTAAGAGCAGGTTGTCACATTTTGAGGGGGTGTCTGGAGGAGAGGAGCATTTTTGAGGATTTTATCACTGCAGGGGAATAAAAACAGCGTTTGAAGTTAAACTGGTAAGATTCCGCTCTCTTTGGTGTGCTTCTTTATTCGCCTTCGTTTTTCCTTCCGTCTTCCCTTCTTTTCACTGCTGGGCTGCGTTCTGTCACATGCCACCCAGCGCTGTGAAGAGACAGCTCTGAAGTTGTGTGTGTGTGTGAGTGGTATGAGTGTTTTGAATATTAAAGCCTGATAAAGTTTTAATCTGACTGCTTTGAACAGAGCTGTGGTGTGTGTCATGAATGATAATGTCCGGTGGCAGTTAGACCTGTGTGTGTCTAGTCAAAGAGCAGCAATATCTCTCTTCAGTCATCAGTTACATTTTAGTTTAATACAGGGGCCGTTTATAGGGATGCACCTCTCTAATAGACTCTAATATACTCTAATATACTCTAATATACTCTAATATACGTAATCCAGCACCCTGTTGTGTCGTACACTTCACAGTTTCTTAAAGAATGTATTTAGAGGCGCTGTGGCGCACATAATTTGATTTTTGCGAATTAAGATTCTTTATCTGTCACATGCATAGTTTTAGAAGTACATGTGGTGAGTCGACCCATAAGACTTATATTTCACTTAAAAACGTATATTTAAAAAAAAACAAACAATACAAACATGTTGGCATGAGTTAACCTTTTCATTAACCCTTTAGACCCCTTATTAAGGGCTTTAAATGAAATAATTTATCATAAAATATTCAAAGTTATGTCACTCGCAGTGGACCTGAACTTGGAGAGAACCTGAACCTGAGATTTGAACCTGGTGCTCCATTCAGCTAATAAACTAAACCAACTAAAAGTACATCACTAAACACAGATTTGAAACGATACACATCTCTAAAACGTACACTTTTTTATCATGGCTGCATGAAGTGAGGAGAAACGCATTCAAACTTCTCTGTCTCTGAATCAAAAATAGTGTTATTTCTAGGGGTGGCAGTTTTTGTTCGATGCCAGTCTTTGAGAACTTTTATTTATCTGAGCCAGTTAAGAGTCCTGCAGAACTGATATATTTGGAGTGTATGAAATATTTTAAAAACCTGAAACTGTGTGAATCCTTTGACATCTTCCATCTTGAACATTGGTGTGTAAAGTGAAAGTGTAAAGTGACCATTCTGGCACACGTGAACACACCACAGCACACAGTGTGAACAGCACGAAATTCTTCTCAGTATTTAACCCATTTACCAAGTGAAGCAGCGGACAGTCAGGAACACAGCGCCCAGGGAGCAGTGTGGTGGGACGGTATCTTCCTCAGGGTACCTCAGAGGTGCTTGGGAACAGAAGAGGTGGGTTATGAAGGAAACAGACCCTCCCCCGGACTGATTCTAAGTATGATGAGGTTTTTCTGCTAAAGAGTCAGAAAGTGGGTCCCTCCCCCCAGTGTTCCACAGCAGCCTGCATTTCTCTCTTTTGACCTGATAAGTGTCTTTCCGTATCACGTTTCTGTAGTAGAACCGAGTGCTCGTCTCCTGGGACGCCTGCGAAGCCTCGGGCCGAGCGGTCCTGCCGGATCGAGTTCCTGCACCTGAATCTGATAGCAGAGGGACGGCGAGGTGTGGGAGCGGAAAGCCCCTTTTTAAAGCCAGAGCAGAAGATCATTAAGAGGAAAGACACTGGCACATTTTTGTATTCGTCATGTAAAGGCGATTAAACCAGACTTAAGAGCAGATGTTAAATTATAGCCTTAAAAGAGGAGGCCTAGTCCTCAGTTTTACATTTACATTGAAAACTAAGTGACAGTGGTAGCAGGTTACTGATGGTTGGTTTTACATAATTCCCTTTTGTGTTTTCATACGCTGTTACATTGATGCTTGGACAAAAAAACTACAAATCAGGACCAAATTATTGGTAAATGTTGACTTTTGCATTTATTCAAAACCACTCGTAGTTATAAAACATAACCTGT
Organism: Brachyalestes nurse; assembly: GCA_037974405.1. Lineage (NCBI taxonomy): Eukaryota > Metazoa > Chordata > Actinopteri > Characiformes > Alestidae > Brachyalestes > Brachyalestes nurse. The sequence continues at coordinate 21,327,005 of JBBPCY010000032.1, read as the reverse complement.
AATGAATACTTTGTTTTTTCCCCCACTCGAATGCTTTTTATTTAAATGAGCGGAACACAGAACGATCACATGTACAAAATGGAAAAAGCCACGTATAGCTATTAAAGCCTCCGAGAGCTAACTGTTAAAGCGCTGCTGGCCTTCGAGGAGAGGTTTATCACATGAGTGGCAGCGAAAGCTGAGGTCAGAGGTGACACTAACAGACATTAGGAGAAGATTAGGAGTGTTAGGTCAGGCTGTAGTCATGTGACCTTGCTTAGGAAGGGACCCACAACGGAGGTCCTGTCCACAGAGTCCATCTGGAAACTGGGACCTGAGATTGTTTCTCTACACGCAGTTTCTCCCAATCAGTTTCAAGTTCCTTAATCTTGATTTCCATTCAGCAGCATTTGATTTCTTGCCTGGACATGTTGCACCATTGTCTTTTCATTCTGTGATGTGTGGAATATCTTTCAAATGCAAATAAAGTTTCATCTTGCAATTAAAACAGACACCAACACACTTTTCCCAAACTGTTTTTTGCTCAAATTCATGGTTCTAGGAAAAGCTTTTTCCATGAGTGGAGTTTCTTTAAAAGGGCTCTACATTCGGTTCTTTTAAAGAGGCATCCATTGGGAGGTTTTTTTAAGGGAAACCAGAAAAGGCATTTCTTTGGAAGCTTCGCTCCAATGAACACATATTTGCAAGCCTATTTTTAAGAATCCACATGAAGAAATAGTATTTAATTCACTATGTCTTCTTCATGCCAAAAAAAGCAGATCCAGACATTTTTGTGGCAGCTGAACTCAAGTCTAGTGCCTAAATTCCAGCAGAAAGAGAAGTTTGGTTGTCTCATGCGTTCCTCTTGAGCGGCCGTCATCACATGGAGCTGCTTTCGAGGTTATGGGATCTATGTCTTAACTGTTTCTTGTGGTCCTGATGTAATGCTAGAGCTGTCATGCTTTTTTGCCGACTCTCCAGACACTTTAACGCTGTCTCTACGTGCCCCAACATTAATAATGCCTTAATTGAAAGGGCTTGATTCTTCAGTATATCAGATTACTAACACAGACTCAATGTACACAAAGCCTGTTTTGTATGGTGATAAAGCCCTTCAGAGCCATTAAAGCTTATCTGGGGGTGGTGGTGCAGGGACCTGAATGGGTCCTGATATGTGGCTTTGGGGAGGGGGGGAGCAATGGTGTCAAAAGAACTCTGCCCCTCCCTTTCCCTCCCCCTTCTCAGATGGCTCAACAGCCACACCAATCACTCCTGAGCTAGACGGGATGGAAAGCAAGAACTTTCTTAACTTGCAGAGGTTGTTTAATAGTAATCGATAGACCTGGAATACACTGCGGGGCCAGCGGCAGTCCGGGGAAAAGGTTCTGGAGTGGAGGTATGTGCGTTTGTCCATTGCTTGCATCCAAAGCTTTGGCTCCTGAGTACTTTGACTTATTCCAGGCTACAGCTGCGCGTCAGGCACGCGGGTTTTAGAGACGGCACATGGGCTTTACATGACGCATTATTCAGGGTTGGCAAAACATGCTAATAAATTCCTCACAGTGTTTCCCCAACATCATCCAACACCCCTCCCTTCACCCCAGCTGTGATTCAATGCTTTGTATGCCTCATGGCTGAAAAATATCTTGGATGCGTGCCACTGTATTATGTCTGATTAGAAGGGATTCCCCTTCCATCAAAGTGGGAGGCGATGGAGGAACCCTCTTTAATGTGTCTGAACTAGGTACACAGTTTCAGGGGTTCTTTTCTCTTACACAAGTGAAGTGAAGTTAATTTAATCAGGTGTGTTAAAACCCCTTAAAATGCATTTTATTCAACTGTTAAACATAAGGCCCATTTCATGATCAAGAGATTATGTAGAGCATTATGATAAACATATTTATAGTTGGATTGTCAGTTCTGAGAGGTTTTGATTTCCGGTATTGGCTTGATTTTCTGGACTTGACTTTTTATTTATTTGAAATGTGTATAGAGCCTATGACTCTATATAGCTATGACACTATGGAGCTCTAACTTTGTTCTACTAAGCTGAGTAAAAAGCGAATATTGTTCCAAAGCATAAGAGTAAAAAACAAAGCAGCATGACTGTGTGCATAATTATGAGCTAATAAAGCTGTACAACTGAGCCATAATCAATACTCTCACAGATAGGATGCAACCCGATGCCTAATTTTGATCACAGATCGTGGTTTCCACTAAAGGAGGTAAATGAGAGAAGCTTGAAAGGGTGTTAGAGATACAGTTTTAAATTTTAATGCACTGTCCTTAGCTTTTTCAAGTTTTTGGCACTGTATTGAAATCTTTATTATCCTTATTAATTACTATACATTATTTGGTAAACTATGTGTTTTTGCATGGGACAATCTAAAGCAAGAACTGACCCAAATGGAAATTTATTTTTCACCTGCCTGAGACAACATTTTTAATCTAGTTTTCTGTCATGTGTGCTGACAAGATTTACATTGTTTTATCTTAAACGTAAACTGTGTGTAACCACTTTATCTTCTTTATCTGATCTACTCACGTGTCTGAAGTCTTACACAATCATGTGTAGAGTGTGAAAATGTGAGCAAAAACACTCGTTCTATGAAGTCTAAGTGCTAATGGAATTAGCTGAAAATAGCAATTGACACATTAACACACCATCCTAGTTTACGTTCTGGGTCACATTGTGGTCATGTAACAGAGTTTGTCTTCACCTAGAAGAGTAAAGATTTGCTTTGATGTTGACTGAAGTTTCATTAGTTGAGAACACCATCAGGTCTTTTTAGTACCAATAGAAGAAGCACTGGAACCAAACATTCTGGTGCTTTGTGCTGTGAGACAACACTCCAGTACCTGAGTCATAAGGGTCTAGAAAACACTAAATCATGCACTATGGAGGATCCAAAGATCTGGATCCACTCACCACAGACTAGTGTTTGTTGGGCCGTCATAGAGATGTCTTAAAGACTAGAAAGGGAAACAGAGAAAGGTGGTCTCAGATCCAACTCTTTTGTAAAATCATTGCTATCAAAGGCAGATGAAGTCCTGGGAAACAACCAGTTGCAGACTGGTCCTGTATAAAAGTCCTCTCAGAAAGCAGGTCATAGGGACTGACCTTGGAACAGAGCATGTGGTGAAGTGGGTATTATAAGCAGGGGGGTTGTCTGTGTGTTGGGGCAGCACTGTGGTCAGCAAGCAGAGTAGGACTAGGCTGGATCCCCTGATGAGCTCCTTTCAGGGTTGTAGGAGTGGGATTTGAGTGTGAAATGGGAGTGTTGTCCCAAAGAGGCATGCTCCCTGCCGGTTCTTGTCTGAGGAGCTGTAGAAAAGGGCCAGTGTGTATTGTGTCCCGTTTTCTTTTTAGGGTGACTTCAATAGTGACTTAGTGTATGAGATCATTAACATCGCAAACACTCACAGCATTGATTATTTCAACTGCCGACCCTAGACTTACAACATAATTTACTCCTCACCCATGTGTACCCGTATTGCCTGTCGTTGTTGGTACAGATTTCTACCTTGCTTGTGTTCAGTTTGTCATAACTTTTCATGTGTTGAGTATAACAATTCACAACATTCAGTGTCCGTTAGGCCTTATAGTCAGAAAGTGAAAAAGGTCATAGAAGTCAAATATTTGAGACAAAAGTTGTGCTCTGTAGTGTCCCAATCAAATGTTCTGGCCACAAGCTAACATGCTATTTGCTATACAAAATAATTATATGTAGGGTGTTGCAGTATATGTTTGTCATTGTGAACAATGCAAATTTTGGTTGCATTTTGACTCCACTCTTTACAACTGAACCTATGAAGTTCTCAGGTACAGCGATTAATTCACTGACATCATTCCTCGTCAGGCCGGCAAAGTCTCAGAGACTTCTTAACGCAGATCACAGACGTTCTGTCTCCTTACGAGAGCAGATGGGCCACACTGGTGGAGGAATTTCACACCAAATATGAATTTAGCACCTGGTTGTTTTTCTTTCCCCCTGGAAGGCGGCGGCGGCTGCTCAGAGTGTTCTCTCACATCCCTCAGGCTCAGATGGTGCGGTAGCAGCAGGCTGGGGGACTCAGAGTGAGCCAAAGTGAGCTGGAGACGCAGACAGGGACCAGAGAGCAGCACCGGCACAGGCTGCCCTCTACGAACCGGGGAGAACTTGGAGCACTCACTGACTGAAGAGCCAGAACATCTCAGGACCATCTCATCTTGAAGCAGATTGAGGCTGGAGAGAGTCTGTTCGGTTTGTGCTCATGCAGATATGAGGGTTGGATCTGACTCGCAGTAGGTCATCAAAAGACTTGGCATTGTAGTTTTTTTTCAGTAGTGATTGTTTAGAACAATGCGGAGCCCTTTCTGAGCAGTCGGATCGTGAGAAGGGTAAGGAGCTACTCAGAGCGCAGAGGCCTGATTGCACACACTTCTAGACATCGGGAGGAAAGATGCCTTTTGCTGATTGATATGTCACGCCCAGGAGGCTTGTGGGAGGAAGTGCTCTTTGAAGTGGGGGTTATGTTTGGTGTTGTGTTTCACTGGGCAGCGCATTAAAGACACTGTTTGAAGCCGTGTGGATGAGGACACTAGGCTGTGGCTGTAGTCGAGGGTGTGGAGGTAAACTGTGGTCACAGGCAGATTACTGTAAGCAAAAGATCTGGTCCTGATGAGGCTGTAATACCATACCAGCGCAGCACACAAGATGATCTCTGTATTTTGTTCTGTTTACTGTCGCTGAGGCCCCTTATCCAGTGCAAACAGACTCCCCTACAGACTGCATTTTTATTCTAATCCCGCTTCCAGAACACCTGGGCCAGGTAATCAGGAGCTACTTATTCGGCTTAGCTGTGCTGGCCGCCTGACAAGGACAGAAATGTCTGGGAGGTCCTGGAAGCTGCTTTGTAAAAACATGGCCAAAAAACTCATATTACATGCTCATTTTTTTCTTCATAGTTCATCAAAAATCTCACTTTAAAGCTTCCCCCTGAAGTTCTCCATATGAAATCAGTCAACAAAGGCATGTGTGGCGTCCACATTTTGCTTCTTTAGTTTTGCATTGAACATATAAGGAATGTCTAACAGACTTGCTGATGTACTACTTTCTAACACTGTATGACACACAGTTAAACCTGAACAAAAAGTACATTAGCATGGGTAAAAACAGCAGTCTTTGAACCTGAATTGTATCTGTTCTTTGGTCTAATTGAAGTGAGATTTCATTACTTTTGGACTACTTTAGCCTCGTAGCTCCAGGACAAAAACTAAACAGGCAAAACTCCAAAAGTCTTTTGGAGACTGAAACGGAAAATTGTGTAAATTAGATTTTTGCTGAACTATTCCTTTAAAGCCCACAGAAATCTGTGTTTAGGTTCTTTCTCTTCTGGGATCACATTATGACTGCACAAATTATGCCTGTGTTGTGAATAGCTTTTCAATGTTCAGTAAAAGGCCAACGTATTTGACCAAAATTCACTTTTTTGATGTAAATTGCACAGTCCTAGTCTTGGGTATATTACATGCACTAATCACAGGATGTGGCTCCTCTCACCCATTAATAAAATTGTCTCACCCCTCCGTCTCTCTGTGTTTTTGAGTCAGGAAAGCGTACTGAGAAAGGATAACAAGTGTCTATCCAGCTGTCTGTCATCTCTCTGTCTCCATCCATACGTCCATTTGTTAATTCTACTGGCCATGCTGCAAGGATATCCAGCAGCAAAGTGAACGAGAGCCATACTTTCTTAAAGACACCAAATAAAAACTGGAAAATGTTTTTTATGAGCTTTGGACACACACCTGAAGTGCCAGTTTCACTTAATTTTAGTTTCAGAACATTGTACACTGTGTTCCCTGGGACTTGACGTATGATAAACATTGTAATGACACAGCTTTAGCATTTGATAACACTTTGTTGATTCTGTTGGCTACGTGAACTTGCGTGTTATATGAACTCATGGATATGGTATCACCAAATCATAGCACAGAGGAGGAAAGGCAAACTGTACATGGCCTCTCTGCTTTTTGCAGATCGGCCTACCAAGACTTGGCAAGTGTGCAGGAAGTGCTAAGAGTCTTGACTCATTAGGAGCGCTTTTGCGAACAATGGCTGCTAATTAGAGGCAGCAGGGCTTGGTGAGGAGGCTCTTGACATGGTCTGCACTAATCAGGCCTGAGGGAATAAGCTTATGACAGAGCGAGTGGGGGAAAGCAAGCCCATGGAGTGGATGACCTGGCGGTGGCCGGCGGGTGAGGCGTAGGGTGCCCAAAGCCCCTGAGGAATGCGGCCCGCTACTCAGTCACTGAGACACATCACAAACGCTCAGGTCTCCTGCAAAGCAGCAAGCAAAGACCAAATTAATCACCGTCTCTCATTCAGTCTGTCACTGTGAGGCGGAATGTCTGACGTGGGTTTTCTTCTGCAGGTGTTTTCGATGTGGATTTTGAATTGTGAATGATTGCAGCCTGCAGCCTGGGGCTATTTCATAATGTAAGGTTTTTTATAGCTGGATGAATAAACCCCATTTAACTCTTAAGGAGTGGGTCCACACCTCATTTCTTCACTCTTAACTGCATAACTACATATTTGTGTCAAAGGACTGCCAAGTAAAGACATGGTTAACACTTTATATAGGGTCTATGAATAGTTTAAAATTATTAATGGTTAGATTAGGTGGAAAAAACAGGCAACAGTGATCCGTGGCTTGCCAAAAAGTGAGTCTAGATTCATTAGTACTCTTAAAGCTCAGCTGGTTGCTGTTCTTTGTCTGCATCAGTCCATTATCATCACATATTTATATTCTTCACAAAAGCTCACTGTTTCTATTTAGTTCTTACTGCTTATTAGTGATTTTTAATGTTTCTTTAAAAAGTATTTTTTTGGCAAAAAGAAAAAGTGCCTTCTTTTTAAACGTCCACTGATACAATGTAATTAGACCATTAAACATGCTTGGAGGAGATCACTAACTGCCAACAGACACACATAGTGGACCATCCTACTCACCATGAATGAACAATTCCAATTTTACTCTCTTGAACTCTCAGTCGTAGATGGCTGTGGCATTGCAGCATAAAACTGTTTTGTCCAGATGATACTGATACAAACTCATTTAAAACCATTTATGAAACCTTAATTTTTATTTCTTTATATTTTTTATAAATTGTTCTGCATTCAACTTGTTCACTTGAGTGAAGCAGTGGGCAGCCGATACTGGCGCTCAGAGAGCAGTGTGTGGGGACAGTATCTTGCTCAAGAGGACCTCAGTGGTGCCATTGGCAGTCCTGGGATTCAAACCCATGAGCTTCTGATCACAGGGCAACAGCTGCTAAAAATATGGAAATGCAGAGGACTGAACCCTGAAACTCATACATGCCAAGCATGCACTCTGTCACTGAGCTAAATTGCCTTAAACGAGGACGGTCTTACTGTAAAGTAGTTAAAAGACCAATAAAATATTAATAAGACATGTGTGGAGCCTAGTCATTCTAATAAGCCTAACGGAAATGTCCCCGGCCGCCCCTTCTCTAGGCTTAAAGCTTATTATCTGGCTGAGCAATCTGTGTGAGGACTTCCATTTTGTTACTGTGAAACATTGTGAAACCTTCCAGATATCATCCTCAAAACAAGCACATTTCTGTAGTTGCAAAACTTCTAGGTTTCACTCTGATCATTATCAGGAGCACCATGTGCCGTAGTGAAGGAAATGCTGTGCACCCAATGACTATTTGCACTATTTCACAAATGACAAGTTTGCAGAATTCTGGCCCTTTATAGTAATGTTTATGGAGGACGAGCACTGATTATCTTTTAAAAGATTCTCCTTTGGGCACACCTTGTGATCTCCCTGTCTAAACACTGCTCCCTGTGTTTTGGCTTTTACAGATTCAGAATGCTGAAGACACGATGGATCCTCTGGGTTATCTGAGGTTGCTGCGAACCTGTGCCCCAATTCACCTCCACCCTACACGCCCTACTCTTTCTCGGGCGTTCGATCCCGCAGTGTCTGGCTCTGGGCAGACTGAGTAGAGACCTCCCTGCAGGTGAAAGGCGACCCCTCCTTGTAGAAGTATGCCTGGATGGAGGTCCCAGTGGCGTCTGGTGCTGCTCAACCTGCTGACCTGCGGCCTGGAGATCTGCGTGGCAGCCGGAATCACCTATGTGCCCCCACTGCTGCTGGAGGCTGGTGTGGAGGAAAAGTACATGACCATGGTGCTGGGTGAGGATCTGTTCATGAACTTTAGGTTTGCTCTTCAACCTTTGAAGCAGTAGTCACCAACCCTACACCTGGAGATCAACCTCCTTGCAGAGTTTGTGCTACTTAGGCTAAAACTGACCTTGTCAGGTGGGTAGATCTCCAGTGAGGACTGGTGACCACTATTATTTACTTGTTATAACTTAAAGCATGGGTTCCCAACCCAAGTCCTGGCCCTCTCCTGCTCTTACATATCCAGTTCATCTCAAATATACACTGCTTATGTTTACTGTACTTTTACCTACACTACCAGTCAAACGTTTTTGCACACCACAGATTATTGCCATTTAACCATTTATTTCTTAAACTGCATACTTTTATACTTATAAAGCACTGAACAGATGTTGAGTGAACAACTATAAATGAAAATATGTCAAATTAAACAGTTTTCCTTTATAAGATGAAAAATTCTGTATCAGTCTGACATCCTATTAACTGGCTGTGTGGTGATGCAGAGTCAAGTTCTAGACTGTCCTTTAAATGCTTTCGTTAACTCTTTCATCTCATTGGCTGTCACTTAATAGCTTGTTAAATATGTAACAGGCGATACACAATATAATTAGAATTGTATCAGGTGGCATCAATAATGATGAATAAAATATATGACATTTTCTGGCTAATGAAGGTACTAAAGTACTGAACATACGGCAGATTTATTTGTTGGCAAATAATATTGAGTCTGTTTTAGTAAATAAAAAAAAACCTTTTGACTAGTAGTGTATGATAAACCTGGTGCTAGTATGTTAGCGGATTCCTCGTTTGGGTTTAGTGCTTAAGACCTCCCTCTTAACACCAGTCATCATTTCCCTGACTGTCATTAAAGACAGACTATACAGTTTCTTTCCAGCCCAAGTCTGGTCTGCGATAGGGGTCGTTATCTAAATGAATGAAGTAAATGCTGTGCTCAGGTGGTTTATCAGGGGTTGATTTAAAGGTACAAGGGCAAAAGAAGAGGACCTGGAATGTGGAGCAGGTGTTCGGGAGCTCTGTAGTTTTACTGCCAGGATGTAACTGTGCTTGGCCTTCACCAGAGTCGTGGATGAAAAAACATACAAACAGTCAGTTTGCAGTCAAATAAAGCTCTTTTGTCTTCCTGGCACAATGAACAATGGAACAAATGCCCTTAAACAGCCATGCAAAAGTTTGCATTTTTCGTTTAAAATAACCCAACCACTGACTACACATATTTAGCCTGTGCCCTGGTTGGTTGTTGTGGGTGCCATATGAATAGATACATTATTCCACAGCGGCAAATGATTTCCATATGGCCGGCTACAAATGTGGACCTCTCTGAGATGTATGTTGGGCTCCACTTTTTCTCCATCAGAGTGGAAAGGAGAAAGAGCCTGTGTGTGCAGTTCTCTCCACTTTGACAAGAGTTGAATCATTTCTAAACTCACAATGGCATAAGAATGCAGCACAGCGTCCACAGTCGAACAGGGTAAACACTGTATTCTCAAGAGCCTAAAATGGAGTTTGTTTATAAAGTTAGCAGGACCTAAAATGTGGTCTCATGCAGTTACCAGGGAAATTGCTGAATTTGGTCAGGAGCTTTAGAGGTGTTTGGTTCTGCCTCTTTGTGTTTGGTGCTCCTTTCTCTGACATAAGTGTGAGTTGAGAAATAAAGCGAGTGTCAGTGTGTCTCAGCTGGTGTCCTTCTGAGCAGAATAATGGCTTTAACCACCCTCTGCGTTTTTGTGTGAGGATGGCAAGCATCTCACCAATACCACTGAGCGTGTGTGTGTGTGTGTGTGTGTGTGTGTGTATTAGACGCTGCAGTATTGTTCCTAATTGTGTGTGTGTGTGTGTGTGTGTGTGTGTGTGTGCACATTTAGCCTTATGGTTGGACTCTTTTTTATGTGCACAGTATAGAGAGCAATAAACCCCACTGAGACCCATTGAAATTCAAATGGCAGTAAAGGTAATGTAAGAACCTATTTTGAGATGATCTTTTCAACCTTTACAACCTCAAATATCTTTCCAAATCTACCCACACTTGCTGTATTCATGAATAATAAATGATCTGTTCCTATAGATCTCAGGTTTGTTTGGCATCGCTGTTGGTCTAGTCCTGATACATTATACTTTACAGTTTTTTTTTAACCCTTAGGAGTCAAAGTTAGATGCTTTGAATACTAAAGGAGAATCCCACCCATGCTTTAACATCTCTATTGTGCTCTGCTGAGAAACTTTGATGTAGATCCATTAGTTAAAGTTGTGTGTATTAACTGAATGTGTCTGTATGTGCACTTGTTTGTAGAGGGAGATACTGGGCTTTATTACAATCAGTTGTCACAGCTGTGCATTAGTATCACCAGTCCTGTGTGCACTTCTCACACAATAGAGTATGTGTGTCCAAATCCCGCTGGTTAATGTTGAGCACACAGTGAATGAGTAGAGCCTGTCACAGCGCCTTAAACTCTCATAAATCAAAACTGCGATTAAACAGAAGGCAGAAGCCCAGTGTCCCTGCTATGTAGCTGAAGCTCTGTATGCTGGTCTCACTGACTGGAACATCCTTTGATAAATTTCTTTAAGGCCAGCGAGTTCCCTCGGCTATCTGTTTCCTCTGCTCCCACAGCGATACCCCTCTGCATGAATAACACACGCTTTGTCAGGACTCGCTTCAATGCCTTAACATCACCAGGGCACTCTTGAATTATTTTAGGTGTGTTATTCCAAACCAGTTTCCCAGTTTCAACTTTTAAGAACTTTGGGTATGCCCTTTGTGTGTGGTCTGCAAGGACCTTTAAATCATCTGAGCACCACATCTACTTGAACGTGACCTACATTTTAGAAAGCCACCACCATCACTGGCAAATTTCGTTTCAGGATCAAAATAATATGGGTTTTATTATTAGTTTTTGTACCTTGGCTCATCGTCTGGATTGCATATTGGCCTACTGAGCCAGCCCTGGTCCGGATCATACGGTATTTGTGCAGATGGCCTGCAGTGAACTTAATATGTTCTATAACATCTTCTCAACTCATCACCCACCCCTCCAGATAGAAATAGCCCCTGAGAATTTGGACACGAATCAAATGAAAATCTAGGCCCAGTGAGCAAGCTTAGTCATCTTCTTTAATTAGAAAGCCTGTGGAGAGGGATGGGGGTGCTGAGCTGGTGTTTGGTCAAAGGGCCCATTACAGGCTGCTTTCACATGTACATGTAGAGACGGATGCTGAAAAGGTTTGGATCTGGAGACTAAATGCTCTAGAAAAAAAAGAAACAATATAATAAAATAATGTCCAAGGCAGGTTTTAATGGAATAGTGTTAATAGAAATTATATACACACAGAACAAAATCACCAGAACTTGCTTAACACTCCAGAATACCAGAAATTATTTTAGCTGCATGGCACAGTATAGCTTAGGAGGCAAATCCGTAGGTATTTAGCAGAATTAATGGCATTTGCGTATGCATGTAAAATTCACTAGTGTTATTATAAACCATTTAGGCATCTGTTTATTGATGCTGCCTTTCCCTGCAGGTATTGGTCCTGTCCTGGGCCTCCTCTTCATTCCTCTCATCGGCTCGGCCAGTGACCACTGCAACAGCAGCTACGGCCGCCGACGGCCCTTCATCTGGTTGTTGTCCCTGGGCGTTCTCCTGGCTCTCCTCATCATCCCCCATGCCGACGTCCTGGCCGCCCGCCTCAGTTGGGGAAGCGGCCTCCCGAACCAGGCCCTTCAGGTGGGCCTGCTCATACTGGGTGTGGGCCTGCTGGACTTTTGTGGTCAGGTGTGCTTCACGCCACTGGAGGCGCTGTTGTCTGATCTGTACCGTGAGCGAGAGGACTGTGCCCAGGCCTTTGCCATGTTCTCCTTCATGGTCAGCCTGGGGGGCTGCGTGGGCTACCTGCTGCCCGCTCTGGACTGGAGTCGGGGCCTCCTGGGCTACTACCTGGGAGGCCAGGCTGAGTGTCTTTTCACCCTCCTCATCCTCATCTTCATTGTCAGCGTGCTGGTCACCATGAAGTTGTCAGAGGAGCCCTCATGCAGGCCGCTGGTGTCGGAGCCTGTGCTGCCGGATGCTGGACGCTGTGGCCCTCGCTCTTGCTGCTACATGCTACAGTGTAAACTCAGGCTGTTCAAGTCTGGCCCACTGCTGTGCTTGCTCAGGACTTGCTGGTCCATGACCCCAGCAATCTACAGGAGCTACTGCCACATCCCGCAGGTCATGAGGCAGCTGTGTGTGGCACAGCTGTGCAGCTGGATGGCCGTCATGTCCTTCATGCTCTTCTATACAGACTTTGTGGGCGAGGGACTGTATGAAGGAGTGCCCAGTGCTGCCCCGGGAACCGTGCTCAGGCAGCGATATGATGAAGGTGAGGTACTGGGTTTTTAAACTTTTATTTAAAAAAAACTTTTATTTAAAACTGTTACCCAGTTCATGGTAGCAGCACATGACTGGCCTTCACATGATGTTATTGCACTTGTACATTCTGTCTGTTCTGTGGGCTCAGCATTTTTATGAATAGCCCCCCAGAGGAGGGGCAATGATTACTGGAATCTGATTTGCTGTGTGTGTTAAATGGTTAAAAAATGGTTAAAAATCAGACCTTTAGTCTTTTTAGACTGATGGAAAAAAGTCTGCATAAACAGAAAAATGAGAGAAGAAAGAGATATAATATGATAATGATCCCCTAACAAGACTAAGACGCTAAGAATAACCGATTTTGGCCGGAGAGGAGTCAGAATCACAGTGAGCATAAAAAGAAACATTACACTCTACAGAAACATCCACTTGTACATCAGTGACGACTGGTGTGGCACTGCCCTAAATCAGCAAATGCCCTAAATATACCCAGCAGAGTTGACAGATGGCATGCTGTAGATGCATCTGTGCTGTGCAATAAATAAATAAATAAATAAACAAACAAACAAAATGATCAAAAATAAAGTGTTTAAAGTCTCCTACATAATCAGTGTCTGTAAACGAAGGATATTCCACCTAAGTGGGTAGTTATGGCAAAAGCAAAAACTCGGTATACTGAATATTTGTCTGTGCAAGTAAACAGAATGTTCTTCCTTTTCGGATCAAAACTGGCCACCCTTGGCCTCGCTTCACCGTCTGTGTTCTGTCAAAACTGGCCTGCTCTGCGTCTTTTTTGACCCCACAAGTAACAATTTTCTTTTCTAATTAGTTTGTTTTTTGCTGTGTCCTCCCTTTCTCATGGCCAGAGTGTCTGCCTCTCTCTGAGTGAACTTGAGTTCACCCTCACCCACGTTCACTGTCTGTGTGGTGCTTAATCTCATGAACACGACTCCATCCCTCCCTTCCTTCAGCAGGCCAAGGACACTACACAAGAGCCTCACTGCTCTGCTCCAGCTTATAAGCCTTTTACAGAGCATCCCACAACTTGTGGGTTAACAGACTTGGTGCGGAACTATGTGCAAATAAATGAAGTCTGTCAGTGCGGCCTATCAATAGTAACTACAAACCATGGCCATTATATAAGTTTATTTTGAGCATCACTCCCAGACTGAGCATGGGTGGACTAGCAGAAAACAGGACAGATGTGCTTGTGTTTGCCAGCTCTGCTGCCCAGTGTTTAAAGTCTGAATTCCTACTCTGTGAGGAAAGTTCCACAGCTGTTTGAAATGGGAAGCCATTTTACAAACACATGCCTCGGTAAACATAAGTAAGATTTAAGTTTAGCTTCTCTGTAATGTTTTGATATGGTCAATGTGAGCTTTATGAACTCATCTTATAAAAATATAGACATCCTTGTTTCTATCGTGTGATGCATGATTCTCCCCTGTGAAGATTTTCATTGTAGGATAGATATTAAACTCTACTCACAGAAAGCTACAGTACTGCTCAGCTTGATGCTTTACCTGGCTGTGTCCAAGACCTCATACTCCCATACTATACAATTTAATACACTTCTAATGGTGGTGTACTATTTTTGAAATGATGTTTAACATTGCAGTACCTGGTTTTGGATGCAGCATCTACTTCAGAGTAAATATCAAAAATGTTTTGAGTACCTTAAAGTAAAGTAATCCTAAATTATGCGGTGCTGTGGGTAAAGGTCCTTTAAAGCAGCATAAATGATTATGTATGTGTAATTTCATGTTAATTAAATATGACACAATCTAGTGAGTAATATGTGTGATGCCTTTCCTGCAGGCATCCGTATGGGAAGTCTGGGGCTGTTTCTACAATGTGCTACCTCAACCTTCTTTTCATTGGTCATGAGCCGGCTGGTACGCGTGTTCGGCTCCAGGAAGATCTACCTGAGCAGCATGGTGTCCTTCACTGCCTCCGCGTTGATCATCTGTCTGTCCAAGAGTGTGCTCTTGGTCACAGCCATGTCTGCCCTCACAGGGTTTGCCTATGCTACCCTGCAGACTCTGCCATACACACTCACCTGCCACTATCACAAAGAGAAGGAGGTAAGTGCTTCAGCAGCACACAGCCTGAGATCTAATTCTGTGTAATGCTTTGGTTTGTCAGAGGAGAAAAACACACTATACATACATACATACATATGTTATAAAATTCCCTTTTCAAGTTTTCAAGATTCAAGATTCTTTATTTCTCATGAATCTTGAATCTTGACACATGTATGTATGTATGTATGTATGGTGTGTTTTTGATGGCACTGCTGTATTATAAGAATCACTGTACTTTCCCCACAGGTATACATGCAAACCAGCAAAACCAAAAAGACTCCCAGGAGTGGGCTGAACATCACCCGTGAGGCTGTGTGCCTCACATTAGATGATGATACGGGTGATCTAACCCATAAGAGTGGACATACTAATGGTCATGTCTACTGTGGCAAGGAACCTTACCCATCGCAGCAAAGTCAGAATGGTACACCCCCCAGTTTAGGATCAGACAGTTATGACAAGCGGGGGGTGGGCTTGGACTTCGCCATTCTGGACAGCACCTTCCTGCTCTCTCAGGTCTTCCCTACCCTCTTCATGGGCATGATTGTTCAGTTCACACAGTCTGTCACTGCCTATGTTGCCTCTTCTGCCATTTTCGGTGCAATCGGTGTCTATTTTGGTACGCACATCATCTTTGACCAAAAGGATCTTAAAGGCTGAGGGGATACAACAGATGGAAATATTTGAGATAACATGAATGTGCCCTCCCAGTCTAATTTCATAAGTTATTTGCCTTGGGAAATGTGTGTGTGTGTGTGTGTGTGTAACTGGGAAGTTTGCATGTGAAAGCTGGTCTAAGAAAAAAGCACCTTTTTAAAAGTATGCCGTAAAATGTATGCTCTGTAATAGATTTACATGTTTTGGTTAGCTTTCACAATCTGGGGTTATTTATTATTTGCCCTACCCTTCCTGTGTCTGTAGTTTACCCAAAAAGAACATCCTGCTTGTACCAACATCCTTCCTCATCACTCATCAGACAATTTGGAAAATTCTCTCGCTACTTCATTCATTCACTGTTCCAGACTGAAAAACTCAGCTTTCTAAATTAATCCTAAATTCAAAGTTCATGGTTATTCCATCTATCTGCACTGATACATGTTTAACCCCAGTCCTCATTCTGGAACTGTCCACTCTGGGATTACCCTTGTAATATGAACTCAGAAGGCGGAGGAAAGCAGGCCCAGATGGTCTTACAATGCTGTGGAAATGCACATCGTTTACACCACACTTCCTCTAATTAGGCTTTTTTTTGTTGATTCATAGTTTATGTTCATGCTTATGGACTCCTTTCACTAAAGCAACGAATAGAACTTGGACCAATGAACACATCGGTCATGTCCGATGTGCGATGATGCAAATGCCTTTTATGTTATGTAAAAAAAATGAGATTAAGACTATTTTATTGTATATATTTTTGTATATTGATAATATATATAAATATATATTCATATCCCTATGGGATTTTAATACAGCCTGCTTAGTGAGGTCATCTCTATTTATGTTCTGTTGTTTGCATAAAACAAAAGTGTCATTTTTAATTAAACTACCAGTTATTGATGTGTTTAGTAGCCAGCATTAATAGCCAAGTACAGCCTGAAATCTAAAAATACAGTCTAGGTTATTTTTGTATGGAGCCCTAAACTACCTAAATCACACTGTAGAAACACTTCGCACCACAGAATTAGCAGAAATGTGCAGAACTGAGAATGTTGCAGCAAGGCAAAGAAAAGTTTTGTTTTTTTTTAAGTTTGAATGCAAGCTTGTTGGAAGATGCCCCATTGTGTTTAGAACAGTGCTGGTCCAGGAAATGCGTTTGTGTTTGTAACAGAGATAAATATAAATCAGTAGGACTCTCGGGACAGACTCATTCTCCAGTCAAAGCTTCAATTAGACATCAGAGCAAAAACAGGTCCTTATTAACAATTGGTGTTCCAAACACTGAATACTAAAGAATACTAAAGTTATTTATGCACTAATCAGCCATAACATTAACACCACCTGCCTAATATTGTGTAGGTTGTCACCAAGACAACAAGGCACCTTCCTCAGTCCTCTCACATTGTAGGCTCGATGCCCATTGTAGGCACTTTCGGTGGTGGATCGGGGTCAGCATGGACACTGTGACCCGTCTGTGGCTACACAGTCCTTCCTTAGACCACTAACCACTGCATACCAGGAACACCCCACAAAACCTGATGTTTTGGAGATACTCTGGCCCAGTGTTATATCACAATTTGGCCCTTCTCAGAGTTGCTCAGATCCTCATATTTCCTCTGCTTCTAACACATCAACTTTAAAAACTGACTGTTCACATGCTGCCTAATATATCCCATCCCTTAACAGGTGCCAGTGTCACCTTAACCTGTCAGTGGTTTTAATGTTGTGGCAGATCGGTGTATATGCCAGTCTTTACAGTCAGTCATTTATTCTATTTATTGTTTACAATTTAACCTAATTACCAAATTGCAAAGGCCAAATACCATTTTCTCAAATACCATATAACGAATATTGCAGGGCTACTCTGTCTTGCAGTTAAGCCAAGTGCTTGTTTTAGGAGGGATTTTGGCGTTAGTTAATATATATTCACTGCCATTTACACGAGGACCCAGATTTCTTAATGTTTTTTTTTACATCTAGTTGTTGTTACTGTTCTGTTGTGGAATTAACGTTTTATAAATTTTGTCCTCCTTATTTTGGAAAATGTTTTCCCAGTGACCACTTGACCTCTTGATATAAATCTCAGTTTTAAAGTGCCTAAATAAGTGAACTGTTTCTATAAATAGGCATTTGCTTATCAGGTCAGGAAAAACACAAGCACAATGTTTATTTTTATTGCTTTTTTTTTTAGCCGTGTGAGTCAAGGATGTTAATGTGATGTCCCTCCCTGTGATGAGAAGTTAAATTATTCTTTTATAATGACAAAATGTTATTTATAAAATGCCTTCATCCTGTTTTAGAGCTGTGCATGCAGTGGTCTCACGGTGTGTCCTGTGTTATGAGATTCTGCATCTTATGCCATTTATGTCTACTTGTCATAATGAATTACCATTGGGTTACAGTTAATATTAATGATGCTGCGCAAAAAGGCAAGAGCGGTTTTTGCTTTAGCACAAAACACAATAAAGAGTACCATTCATCACCCACTTTTGGGCTCTATGTGCCTCATGTTGAATTTTAACAGCATGTATTACAATGTGCCATCCAATTAAAAAGACAAGCTTAATAATAGAAGGCTCATCGTAGTTCACTGGAGCATTTAGGCATTACAGCACAGAGTCATGTTTCATATTATAAGCATAAATGATCCTGACGTCACTGTTACTGATCTGTATACGTGTAGTCTGTCAAGATATTTGTAACCACTGTCCACTTGTCCAACATCCTGAGCTTTTTACATGTATCATGTTTTTGTTTTATAGTTAAATACGATTAAATTAAACCTTTTGTAACAATACTGATCTCAGTAGTCTAATTACTGCTGCTGCCTATTAGTAGCTGTGCTATTCTTCTATTACATTCATTTGCATTTCAGATTGCTTCGTGTCATTTTGAGCTTTTGTTGTTTTCTATTTCTTATTTCCTTTTTTGCAGCTGTGATGGAATTGCCCCATATTCTTTTTTTTAACAGGCAGATCATTAGATTAGATCAAGGTAGGGCATTATTTTAGGAATCCTATTCCTGGAGTTGCACTGTCCCATACAGTTTAGAACTTTCTCAGTTCTAAAACACCTGGCTCACCTAATTAGCTCAGTGACTGCTTCTCAGGTACAGATGCAAACGTTTGATAGATCTGTAGTTTTAAGTATTGAAAGACTAATAGTTTTACTCCTCTCATGTATATTTGTAAAGAAAACAATATTCCGTTTAATTTGTAGACTTCAGAATCAGAAAACTGTATTGATCCTGGAGGAAATTGCTTCTGTAATGACTCCATTACATAAGGTACAGAGACAAGAACAATATAAAATATAAAGTCCAAATAAATCCTAGTGGAAAAAACTGAAATTACACTATGCTATATACACAAATACTGGGTATAAATAATATAGATAAGTAGCACAGTTAACCCATTTTATCTGTGTTAATGCATAGGGAATGAAGCTTCCCAAGGGTCTGGAGTTTTTTCAGATCTTTACATTTTTAACTTCAACTCATTAAATATATCAATAATATGCTCCATTCATCCAATTGTAACACTTGGTGCCCTCGTGGACACTTTTGGCCAATTGAAACCCATGAAAATTACATTTTTAAATTACTTGTTACACTGTTAAATCATACAATTTAGGTTAAAATGCTTTCATTCTAAACTCAACACTTGAAAAATGTAGTTTTAGTGTTTTCTACCAGATTATGTCATTTATCCATTT
Source organism: Brachyalestes nurse (assembly GCA_037974405.1). NCBI lineage: Eukaryota > Metazoa > Chordata > Actinopteri > Characiformes > Alestidae > Brachyalestes > Brachyalestes nurse. The sequence continues at coordinate 21,308,011 of JBBPCY010000032.1, read as the reverse complement.
TTGACCAAGCGAGCAATTTTATATAATAATATTAGTTTCCAGTAGGGGAGTATGATGCTTACTGCACTCCAAGGGAGCAAATGAAGCACACAATTTTGACATAGGTGTGACCTCAAGGATGTCAGATAATGGTTTTGTGTTTGTGCATGAAAATAAAATTCAGTGTTGTTGCTACTAAGTAACATATTTCAGATTTGTTCCATTTTTGGCCCCAGCAGCACTGAGAATAGAGAAAATGGCCATTTTTGAGGTTGTTTACATTGTGCAAACAAACTGGTATTTGAAGGATTAAAAAAAAGGAATAGATATTTGATACTTATGACAAGAACTGATGTTAGTTACAAACTTTATGTAGTAAAAATAGCAAAAACGTATATAACAATATATAAATATTATATATAAATATATGGCCATAATATAAAATATTATATAAAATTACTCACTTGGCCAAAAATGGATAAATGACATAATCTGGAAGAAAACACCAAAAAATACATTTTTCAAGTGTTGAGTTTAGAATGAAAGCATTTTAACCTAATTTGTATGCTTTAACAGTGTAAATAATAAGGAATTAAAAAATGTAGTTTTCATGGGTTTTAAAGGCCAAAAGTGTCCACGATGGCGCTGAATGGATAATAAAAACGAGGAGGGCCAGAGGGTTAAATTGTTCAAGCAGAGGATTGTCAGTGGGGAGTGAATCTGAGCTGCAAAAGTTTTTTTTATTAAATTAGAATTATTATTAAATTAGATTATTCAAATTGTTAGGGTGCGCACTAGGATTTTTTTTTTAAGAATTTGAGTTAGATGGCGCCGTTGAGTATGGCAGCTTCGTCGCGAGCTCTCTCAAGAAACAGTGTTTTTTGTGTTTAATTCTAATTTCACTAGCAACACGCTATGTCTTTTTATATATGATCGCCAAACCTTACTGGATATAAGAGCTCAGGTTTTGGAACACAGATCCACCATTTACATCACCCCCCTTCATCTTATCTGAGACGCCTTTGTCCTGGGTTCCTGGAAGATCCGGCGCCCTGGTTCACCTGAGCGGGCTAACAGACCACCGCTCCCCAGCATATTACTGGCTAATGTGCAGTCTCTAGAGAACAAGCTGTGCGAACTTCGGGCACGGATCTCATTCCAACGAAAGACGTGAGACTGCTGCGTGATCTGCCTTACAGAAACCTGGCTATCGGACAAGAAACCGGACTCTGCTATTCAGCTCCCGGGTTTTCCGTGCACCGCGCAGACTGGTCGCGGGAGCTAACTGGGAAGAGCAGAGGCGGTGGCGTGTGCTTCATGATCAACAACTCTTGGTGTGATTATGCAAACGTGCACCCGATAAAGTGAGGAAAGTTTTGCCAAAACTCCATCAGCACATTCAGTTCAACACACGAAGAGAGCGCTGGACCACTGCTCGACCACTGCTATACTCCCTTCCGGAACGCGCACAAATCCCTCCCCCACGCACCATTCGGCCAATCAGATCATCGCTCCATTTTGCTCCTACCTGCCGACAGAATCATGGGAAGCTCCAACACTTAGAACGGTGCACTGCTGATCTGATCAATCAGAATCCATGTTACAGGACTGTTTTAATCACAGGGACTGGGAAATGTTTCGTACAGCAGCAGACAACATTGATGAATACACAGACACAGTTTACGGATTCATCAGGAAATGCGTGGATGATGCCGTCCCATCCAAAAATGAAAGTTTATCCGAATTAGAAACCATGGATAAACAATGATGTTCGTATGGCACTGGCGGCACGGAACTCTGCCTTTGTCTCCACCAACACATTGGACTATAAACACGCCAACTACCAACTTAGGAAATCAATTAAGTCAGCAAAACCTGAGTACAGGGACAAAGTGGAACAACAACTTGACAATCCTCAGAGAATGTGGCAGGGACTTGACACAATCGCAGACTTCAGAGGAAATACCAGCACACCACAGACCTCGGCCTCCCTGTGTGAGAATCTAAACGTATTTTACGCTAGATTTGACACAGTAAACACGAGACTGGACAGTGCACGCATCACGGATGACGTCAATGTGCATACTGTGTCTGAAGAGGAGGTAAGGAAGTGCTTCAGACAGATGAACGCACGCAAAGCCGCTGGCCCGGATGGAATCCCTGGGCAGGTCCTTAAATCATGCGTAGCTCAGCTGGCTAGAGTGTTCATGAACATCCCTCTCCAAGTCTGTGGTCCCAGCCTGTTTTAAAATGGCCACCATTGTCCCTGTACCCAAATCCTCTACCACAGCAGCCCTGAACGACTGGCGACCGGTAGCCCTGACCCCCATCATAAGCAAATGCTCCAACATCATTGTGAAGTTCGTGGACAACACAACAGTGGTGGGTCTTATCACTAATGGCAATGAGACGGCATACAGAGAGGAGGTCAGCGCCCTGACACACTGGTGCCAGGAGAACCATCTGACCCTCAATGTAGCTAAGACCAACCCCATCACCATCAACAGCGCTGCTGTGGAGAGAGTGTGTACATTTGGCGGAGGATCTCTCATGGTCAGTCCACACGAACAAAACAGTGAAGAACGCCTCTTCTTTCTCAAGAGACTGAAGAGATTTGGCGTGAGCCCCCGCATCCTCAGGAACTTCTACTGCTGTGTCATCAAGAGCATCCTCACGGGATGCATCACTTCCTGGTACGGCAACAGCACCGTCCACAACCGCAAAGCTCTGCAGAGAGTGGTGCGGTGCTCTGAAAGGATAACAACATCCACAACATCTACAGGAAGCCGTCTCTGAGGAAAGCAGGGAGGATTTTCGATGACTCCAGCCACCCCAGTCACAATCTGTTCAAACTACTTCTGTCAGGCAGGAGTTATCGCAGTATCCAGCAGGCTGAGGGACAGCTTTTTCCATCAGGCCTTCAGACTGCTGAACACTAAACACTGACCACTAACACTTCATAGACACCTCTCTGTCACTTGCACTCCATACTGCACATATTGCACTTTACACTGTGTATATACATGTACTGGGGATATATATATATTATGGGTGCTAATGTCTTTCTTTTCTTACAGTCATTCCTCCAGTCCTGAGTGTACCACCAGGAGGGGGTGTGGTCAATGTGAGCGAGGGCGGGACTGCAGAGCTCGTTTGCCTGGTAGACGGTAAACCCCGGCCACCTGTGCTCTGGTCCCGTGCCAACAAGGACCTGCCCATGCCATCAGGCGACTGGGTGGTGGAGACACGGGATGGGCGGCTGAAGCTGACCAATGTGACACGAGACATGATGGGGGCATACCGTTGCCAAACGGCACCATACAACGGCCTCAACATCAAACGCAGACTAGCTCAGGTTCAGCTTAATGTGGAATGTGAGTACCCACTTCTTTGCACCTCATCACAATTAAATGAGCCTGGTGCCACATATAAAGCATCTTGAAGTCTATGTGCACATGTGTTATGTTTTTGCCTTTCTGCCCTATGAATGCCATTCTGTAGCTATAAACACACTGGTCCATGATCAGCATTGCAAGATATTTGAAACAAATTAAGTTTTTTATTGAACTGCACAAAACCTATGAAAATATTTTGAGCATAGGCAGTATATCCAACAATTTGGTATATGCAGAATTGTGGGCTAATAGCTGATGCTTTTCACATACAAACAGTGCTGATACTAATACATAAATTATGCATTTGTAATTTACATTTTGTTTATAAAATGGCTAAAACTAGCTGGATTAGTGTCACAAAGTAATAAAATATTTATTTTTTGTAGTGTCACAAATTTCAGTCAAATGAATAAAATGTGGAGATCTAAATGCAGTATAACACTATAAAACGATTATTTTGCATAGACAGTCCACAAAAAGCAGTTCAGCATATGCACATATTCAACATGTGATTTCACTGAAGTTAAATGCAAATTAAATGACAGTTAAACACACTACAAAACTGTCCTTTGCAAAAGTAGGCCAACAAAACATGGCATGCTAGAATCTTCCATTATGCACAAGCTAAAAGCAAAGTGATTTTACTTTAGTATGAATTATCTATCTAGTATGTCATCCCTAAATGAGAATAGTTTTTTTAATGCATGATTTTATTTGGTAAATAACAGAACGACCAACTATTTGGCTGAATAGTGTAATGGTAGCCCGTAATTGCTGCAGACTCATTTGGTGCTACGCGCAGCTAAGCGTACAGCGATTATCTCAACAGATTCAGGGAAAACTGGCTTTACATTTTACACGGCCTGAATTTGGAGACACCTTTTTTAATTCCACTAAAACATCAATGACCCTGAAACCTGTACTCATTACCTAAACTAGCAGCCAAAAACATAATATCAGGGCTCTCAAGTTTTCCAAAAACCTGTGTGTGAGATAGAAATTGGAGGTATGGCGTGTGAGCGTGTGAAGACAGTCAGATGCGTGTGTCTCACGCTCATTGCGTGAGACTTGGGAGCCCTATAATATCGAAGGAGAGACTGCAACACGTTTGTCTAAATCTATGGCACGTTTGGATTTGGTTTGAAAGTTGCACTAATGTGGGTTTAATCCATGCTTCAATACAGTGGTTTGAGCTACGCAGAGAAGATTGTCCCTGCATTACAGACACACATATTCCATTTATACTATTATCAGTGATAATCCCCCTCTAACCCCAACCTCCGCTATATTTAAGCAGAGCCTTTCAGAGCCAGCCCACGTATTAATGCATTCACACTTTCAATAATGCATCCATTATGATGCTTGTGGAAAGTGTGTTTTCAAAGTGCCTAAACTAAAGGGACTGTGAATTCATTAGAGTGAGGGGCTGATGCTAGCTGCAAAAAGACGGTGAGGATAACTCCACGCCACTCAGCACTCTTCAGTCGTTTTCTCATGAGGCCATTAGCAGAAAGCAATCCACTGTGCCTTCATAATGGAGTGTATGTATTTAACTGAGTCTCTCTAAAAAGGTTCCCTCATAAGCATTGTGCACAGGGTGCACATAGAGGAGGGGATTTGTGATAAAGACTCGCGTAACAGTCAGGCTGTGATCCTCTGAGCTAAGCTAATGCTACTTAAGCTAGCATTTAGCCTTTAAAGCTTTAGGTACAAGTACAACATCTCTTAATATGATGCTTCCACAAACGTATGGTGTTATGCCTAGTTTGGTTATTATGTCTGATTGCATTAGTCTGTGTATCACTGTGAAATAGGCTGTTTTGCGTAGATACACAACCAAATGCACATTGCCCTCAATGCTATGTTTTAAATGTATCTTAAACATAATTTAACTATAGATTCTCAACTAAATAGCAATTACCAGCAATTAACTTCAGCTTCTATTTCTACTAGCCTAAAGAAACAGTCTGTCTAAAAGACAAGTATACACAATTTCCCACTCCTATCCCAGACGCATTAGCTCAACTAGGACATGTTTGTTTCTATTAAAAAAACATCACCAAAGCTTTTACCAATCCGTATTCAGATATTCATTAGAGCTGTGCAGACTGATGGGTGTAGGTTAGGATTTCGAATTTACAACTGCTTCAGGAGCCTTGTTGTCCGAAATGTCTGCCTTTAGTGAATTTTGTTATTTGAGGTTTTAAGTTTGCAGTAATTCATATCCTGAACCACATGTCGGCTTTACCTTAATAAAGATCTAAATACAGTTTGCAGGATTTTTTTTTTATATATTTTTAAATATTTGTCCTGTCACTGCTTTTTCTGGCAGTTTTCGAACATATAAAGTGTTATTTATTGTCTGATATCAAATCTTTGTATTTTTGCACATTCAATGACAGTATTTGACAGAATACTGTATTTGCTCACTCTGAGTGCTGTTCCTGCTTGTTGTTGGCTGAACTGTACTCTCTCCTGTAATTCTGTACTGTTTGCTCTTGTTCTGTAAAGCTCCAAAACTCTGTTTCCCTGTTTGTGCTTTGTCTTTGGTGTCTTCTGTTGAACCATGGTCCTAGGCGAGCATTGTTTGTAAAAGGTTGACATTACAATGAATACCTACTTGACATGACTTAGTAAGTGGAAAAATGTGTAATGTTGATCATTTGCTGAACTGCTCCTTGAAAGGGGAAATTTCTGCACTGCACAATCATTGCAAAAATGAAATGGTGTATTGTTGAAAAGCTTAGCAAGACCAACACAGATTTCTTTATAGTGGTGGTGAAAGGAACCAAGGGTCATGGTGTGCACAATGCAAATTTTAGGTATTATCCTGAAGCATCAGTGAGTCTTTATGTGTAATGTGGATAATGGTAAAATAGCACTGAATCCGAAAACCATTTACTTTAATGCCGGCATGTACCGCTCTGTCGTGTATAAAAAAAAAAAGTTTAAGTGCACCACTGTATCTCAGAAGCATCATAAAACTTTGTCTCAGGCATCAGAGAGCATATGTGTAACTTTATGTAATAACATGCTGTGCTTTTAGAGGTATTAAACTCTTCAGACAACACTGCTACAATGAAAAAATCTGAATGTTAGTTTTCCTAGAGCAGAGCACTTAACTCTGAATACTTTAATTTTGCTGAAAGTTTGAAAACGTCATAAATATAATATAACACTGACCATAACCTCTACACAGTTAACCTAACCTTAACCTTTGTACTTATAGCAATAAAACCAAGCCTGCCAGTGCTGATAATAAATTATAATTAGGTTCAATTTCATTAGATTCAACTCTCAGAACTTACTTTTACGGTCCGCTATAACTAAAGCATATTATAATTTGATATTAATAATTGATCAGAGAAGAGAAAATTCTTCGATCCATACTTTTAAACTGATGAAAAGTTATTTGTTTTGAGGGAAGAAAAAACGTCCTTTCTGTTTTGATAGTTTTGTCAGCATTTGACATCGTTGCAAATCAGTCAAAAGTACAGTCTTAAATCTGTCAATAAACAATGCCAATTGAATGCAAATGAAATCCTTGGGTAGATGATTATGTTATGCTTTGGTAATGATACAAATAGTACAAGCAAATTACAACTACAGATTAAAAAGGCTGTAATTACACATACTTAGAAATTGCAGTAAAGCAAGTTCAAACACAGGAGGGGCTCACAATGCCCCTGGCCTGCTGCTGGGAAATGGGAAGAAAACTTCCCATCTGTCCCCGCAGAGGCTAAGCTGATCTGACTCCCCCGTTCCCACTGTATGCTCTTTGATTACAGGTTTCATGCCCTTTCCATTCTGTCCCTCGCTCACACTTTTCTGCTGTTTGTTTGCTTTCCCCCCTCTTGTCCGTGATCGATTCGCGAAAAAGACACCATCATTTTTTATGGCAGCCCTGTAATTACAGAGAGACCCCCTCCTTTTCTCTTGCTCTCCTCATTCCATTTCTACGCATCTGTCTCTCTCTGTTTCTCTCTCTCCTCTCTCTCTCTCTCTCTCTCTCTCTCTCACTATGCTTTTGCTAATATGTGCTTGTGCACTTCTTTCTTCTCTTTCTTCTGTCTGTCTGTCTTTCTGGTCTGTCTGTTTATATGTTTGTATGTTAGTCTGCCTGCCGGTTTGTGGTCTCTCTGCCTGTCTAGCTTATGTTCCAAAGATTCCTTTCTTTCCCCACATCCCTTGTTCAACTTTGACAGCTTCTTTTCCCTCTCCTTCTTCCTCCTCCTCTTTTTCCCCTCCACTTTGCCCACTTCTTTCTTTCTTTCTTTCTTTCTTTCTTTCTGTCAGTTTTACAGATTCCTTTGTTTTCTCCCTGCCCCCACCCTTTTTCAACTTTATTTGTGCTTTTTCTGTCGCTTTCCCCTTTCTCCATCCTCCACTTTTTCCTCTAGCCATTAGTCTTTGACTAATGTTAGTGTGCTGCAGCCTACTGGTGCAGAGACACATCCTCTCACATGTGACCGATGATTATGCTCTGTTTATGGGAACTATTGTGTTGTGAAATTAAAACAGCCCCAGCGTAGCGTGCTTTACAAGAACAGATGAGCAGGGAAGAAAAGGCTGTTCATTCTCTATATAAACATATGGCATCAAGTCTGCTCCGATACACTGACTGTTACTTTCTCTCCCCTATTTAAATCAGGCTGAATTACAGGCAGTAATTACAGTACACTGATACATATGTCATATGTAATGGTAATTACAGTCTATTGAGCTCCAGCCTCCTTTATTTTTATTTCCACTTTCTTTGTGATTTCCCTCTCTTACATATGTACACTGACACTGTACCACATTTGGGAGAAGAGAAGAGATCTTAGGATGAGTTGATGAGTATTTTTTGTTTTGCTGAATATACACTACAGGCTCAAGTTTGGGCCCACCCTCATATTTAAAATACACAATAAATAAGTAAATGAGAGTGATTTTATGAAAAGAAAACACAAATATAGCTGACTGATTTAAAATATTTTATAGTCTGCAGTGACACATTTAGACAAAAAAGTTCAAATGAACCTTGGTTTTGGAGAAGACATATCTGGACTGTCTTTATTGCACTGACATTCACTTTGTGTTGGATCATGAAAAAGAAAAGTATCACACATTTTTTTGGTGTTAAGTATCATCAGACAAAATGTAATGATTCACTTGATAAATGGGTTAAATGCAGAGAACGAATTTCATATTGTTCACACTAGGTGCTGTGCTGTGGTGTGTTCACGCGTGACTTTAAGATGCCACTTTACTAGCTTCAGAGGACTAGCCCCACATTTGTGTAACACTAAAACATAATAGATCACAGCTGACACAAACTGAAACACAAAGTGATTTCCTTCTGTTTTATTTTTGTTGTCTTCATGAAAACGGAGGAAAAGTCATACAGTTTACTTTTTTCTCTATAATTCTCCTCATTCATTTTTGGCTAGTTTAGCCATGTTTAGATCTCTATGCCTTTTACCGTCTAGTTGTTATTGCTATGTTATAGGTTATAGAAAGGTGGTGTGATACTAAAAGAGATTCGTGCAGACTTCCATTACTCAGAAATGCTAACACTCCCAAGCAATCAAATTTTGAAGTTAGCACTAACTGTGGTTTGAAGTCTATCAATTCCTTCATTGCTATTTGTTTACTTGAGCTCTGTTTGATGCCATGGTGTCAGGTCTGCTCACAGGACCCTTAAAAAAATTGTAATAGACTTGTAAGGACTAAAAGGAGGTGAAGGGGTAGAAAATGTCCAGCTTGTTATTTGCCAGACTGACAGAAAGAAACAGGAGTCATGTCCGTATGTCTGCTTTTAACCCACACTGTCTGTACTCACACCCACTGGAGCTCGGTATGCTTCCCATACAGGCAAATGGCCTCACTCCGTCACTCCCACTTCCTCTTGGGCCAACACTGGTGGCACCCACATGGGCCATGGCTGTCTTGTCAGTTGATAAAAATTGCCTTTTGGGGAATGGAATTCAAATGTTTCACTTACAAGCAGAAAAGTGATGTGGTTAAGCAGGTTAAGGCTTTACAGCTAAATGCGACATGAGGCCTATTGTAAACACTTACTGTAATTTTGTGTAAACATTTTACATTGTCTAGGAGTTGCTCTTGTCTTTTCAGATGAATAAGAACAATTTCATCAAATAACTTTTGGCAATGATTGTATACATTTTAGAATGTTTTTTTGTCAACAAATCAAGTGAATTGAAGTCAATGAACTCTATTATGTTATTCACCAGTTTAAGTTTACTGTAAAAAAATATTTTGCAGATTTAGTTACTTTTTACAGATTTAGTTAATTGAATCAATAGACAGTGTATTCAGTTACATTTGAAGACCTTAAGCAGATTGCCGTGTATTTAAATGTATTAAATTCGGCTGTATCGTCAAGTACTGTTTTTTCTGTTACTTTTGCTGAAACCTAAGTAGTGCTTGACACTTTGAATATTAAATGATTAAAAGAAATGTGTTTTAATGCATTAAATACATTAGCCAACTCTTAAGTATCATTTGTTTGTTCTAAGTGGTCATTTTCATGTATAATAGCTAATTGCACACACTTAATCAGTGGCGACTCCAGCGGACACAGGATAAATTAGGTGCAATTAACACAGACAGTATGGAAGCCTTTAATTTAGTCAATGGCCTCCACATTTATACAACCACTTCTTACTGTCTGACATGTAAAAATGTTCCTCAGATCAGGCAGGGCAATGTTGTATTACATCTTTTACCAGATGTAACTTTCCACCTTCTCTGAAATGCCCTTCTCTGAAATTTGCTTTTGCCATTCCAACTTTAGTTTTTAAGGTCCCTGAAGACCAAGCAGTTATACATACAGACTAACTATAAAGATGTGTTTAGAAGGGGATAATTCAATATCCTGGTTAGGGCTGCGCTATATGGACAAAATACCCAGTTGCAATTATATTGTTGTTTCTGGTATACCTTCTTAAATATTGAAAATATTCACCCCTGGGCCCATATGCAAACACAATCACAAGCAGAGCACAGCAAGACATACTAGCGCAGATTTATAAGTTGGTGATAATTTACTGGAATCCTGGTACGCTGACCTAACCATGCCATAAACATATACATCATATACATACAAATTATGTGCACTACCAGCAATTGTTATGAAGTGCCACAATGTTTGATGTCTTAATGGTTATAATTTGATAATTATAATGCTAATTTATAACAAAAAATATTAACAAATATAACAATTGCCAGCAATGGCAACTTAATTTGCATGTGACATGTTTATGGCGTGGTTATGTCAATATTATATAGCCTTTTTCCAAGCTTTCTCTATATTTAGAAAAAAAAGAATCCTGACATGTAAATCTCTTTTCAGATTTGTGCCTCATTAAAAAAGTCACTACTGAAACACTCTTTATAATTTTAGTGTAACTGCTGTAGGCCAAATGGATGCATATCTGGAAAGCATCCTTTTTGTGACATCACAGAAACATAATAGGATGATTCTTCTGCTTTTTTTTCATATATGTACTGTAGGGCTGTAACGACACAACAAACCCACGATTCGGTTCTTTTCACAATTTTTTAACCATGATTCGATTCATATCTCGATTCTTTTGGGGGAGGGGGGGGGTTTGGGGGGGGCAGTCCCATTCACGACAGTGCACGCAGTACCATTCACGA
>JBBPCY010000032.1:21282750-21296872 GCA_037974405.1 Brachyalestes nurse | reverse complement strand
CCCACCCACCTCCACTGAACACTCCCCAACAACACCACCCGCCCCCCCACGCAGTGCTCATCCTCGCGCCCGGGTTAAACCCCCTCCAACACTACTGCCCCCCTCGCGCTCTCTCCCTTTGCCCCACGTCTCGCGCCCCGGAGCCCGCCGCCATGCCCGCCTGCCTGCGCGAGCGAGCGAAAAGAGACGGGGCGCGCGCGTCTATTTTCGGGCCTCGCTGCTCCGAGCACGCGGCGCGGAGGAGGTGAACCGGAGAAAAAAAGAGACCCCCACCCCTCCCCTCCTCCTCTCCCCCTCCCTTCCCTCTCATCGGCATGTCCCGCGAGAGCAGCAGCAGCAGCACCTCCGCCGCCGCCGCCTCCTCCGTGTCCGTGTCCGTGTCCGTCCTCGCGCTCCTGCTCCTGGGCTGCGTGGTCGGCGCCGCGCGCTCGTACCCGATCACCGCGACGGCGGCTGCAGCGAGCCCGCGGGACAGAACCGTGGTGCTCCCGCGCGGCAGCTGGGAGAGAGACTACCTGCTGGGCGTGCGGCGCGTCCGGAGGCTCTACTGCAACACGGGCATCGGGTTCCACCTGCAGGTTCTCCCGGACGGCACGGTCAGCGGCGCGCACGAGGAGACCCCGCACAGTGAGTGGCAGATAGACACGCAGCGCAACCGACACACGCGCTATAATGTATATTGTGGAGAGATTTTTTACAGGGGGGTGGGGGGCGTAAATTGAGCATCTGCATGTCCCACTTATTGTCGCATGCAAGTGTCAGAAATGTGTCCTGAAGACAAACACACACACACACACACACACACACAAAACAACATCACCATCCCTGAGTTTACCTTCCCGAGCTCCACCATGCCACGAGTGCATGGCCGGATTTAGACCCTGACTAATTTTACACTGCGTCCATTTGCAGTTCGGAGAAAACGAGCAGAGCAGAGCAGAGCAGAGCAGAGCAGGGGGTGGTGGTGGTGGTGGAGGGGGCAGCCTCCTGTCCCCCACCCACCAAGTGCAAACGTCCAAAACCAACGTTGCATTGCGTTGCATTGACATGGCATTGCATTGCTGTGCTCTCTCCACGTTTGCAGTGTGAGGAGGAGGAGGAGAAGCACGAGAAGGAGGATCCAGCGTGGAGCAGCACTGCAGAGCAAAAAAAGCGTTTCCCAGCCAGCGCGTGGTGACCCGCAGGATGCATGCAGTAGATTGAGGAGGAATGTGTGGCAGGGCCCTCTAAAATCCTCTCCCCTCAAACAACTCACCCCCCCAATCACCCACATGCCCCCAAATCATGTGTAACTTTTGATGTTTTGTTCAATCAGGTCTGATTGAGATCTCGGCGGTAGAGAGAGGAGTGGTTAGTCTCTATGGGGTGAAAAGTCAGCTGTTTGTGGCAATGAACAGAAGAGGAAGGTTATACGGAACGGTAGGTGTGCGCTTTAATGCTTGGGCATCATGCCTGCACCGCGCCATGCATGGGTTTAGGGAACATGCCTTTGCAGAATTCACCAGTGTTTGTGTAATATGAAACGCTTGTGGTCAGGCTTGTGTTATAATGATCACTTACTATGAGCCACAGGATGGATTTACTGGCCATTAAAACGAGTATAATGTTTTCGATCAATGCTGATAGCCTAAAAGACTGTAACAAACTGTAACCTTTATTTAAATAATTCCTCAGCAGTGCTGTCACACCATTTAAAATGGAGCGAGGCATTGATGTTATGCATGGCTTGAGTCTGGATCTGACCTACTTAAAGCAGCTCTCACACTGAATGTCATAATTAAGCCTAACCAGACAACCAGTGTAAACTGTGCAGAAAAGGGACAGAAAGTCTCCTTTCTTTTGGCGACACTATACCTTTCATCCTGATTAGTCAATGCTGACATTTTCAGTGATGTGATGCATGACATAAGACACCTCTACATAAATATTATAAATCCCCATCCATAGATGTGAATGGCTGTTTTTTTGCATGTGTATATATATATTTTTTTTCGCTAGTTCTTTTTTAAAGGGAAGCGCTTAATTATGTCCATTTACTGTAGTGCCACATCATATCTTCATATTTGTACATATGTTAGTAAGAACAGGATGATGATGCTTAAACCCATGCACAGTAAGGGGAAATAAACTACAACACCAGGAATTTTTGCATTGTGGCACAAAAAAGGAAAATCTTAAAAAAAGAAAATCAGGCCCTTCTGCAGGGGTTAAGAAACCCCCCTGGTGAATTTTGCAAGTTTTATATAATGTACAATTAATATGTCAGATCATTTAAAAATGGAAAGTGCAACTTGAAAAACCTCAACCAATGTGTCTTAATGATCCCATTTAAATAACGACAGAAGACACATAATAGCACAGTATAAATACTTGAATTGTCAATTTTATGTATTAAACAATTACTGGGATAGTTACTGGTAAAAATAGTAAAAAAATAATGCCTGTTTAAACCAATAACAGTGAACATGTAATTGGTAAGTACAAAGAAAGAGTGCATGGAACAAACTGCAAACCTCAAACCTAAGATGTTGCCTAAATCCAGCTAGATATCATGTGACACTAATAATAGATAGTCAGTGAAATGTCAATGAACAACTGTGTCTTTATGATGGAATTCTAAAGTATTCTAAATGACCTTTATATCAGGAGAGACTTCTTGCCTGTAAGTTTACATTTGAAATACATTTACATATATTTTTCCCTCGAATGCAGACTCTAGTGCATTGCATTGACCATAAGCCCCATAATCATATATTTTAACAACTGAAGTTTCAGGGAGAATAGTTCACTGATCCAGATGAAATTTCAGAATTAATTAGACCATAGTCACTCAATTTGTTGAGTTCTAATTTGACTAAGAGAGAAAAAAGGGTGGGGGCATCTTAACCTGGGAAGATTTATAAATTAAATTAAGGAATTCAACCTCAATAACACCTTTACTACACAGTCTCATTTAGGCTTGTAATATAATTAAATATTTGAAGTGCTTCTTTAGCCAAACAATCCATGTAGCAATTATTGCTTAGTAACCAGCTCTAAAGCACAATCTATCCCAGTGAGTCCAATAAGCATTGTATATTTCAGTGTTCTGATTTTAGCATGTTTCAGTGCATTATGTATGCTTACGGTAGTATTCAACTAACTTGTTTTGGACCAAATTGGACAGAAACAATATTTGGGAACACATTCATTTTATAATGCATTGTCCTAGTGGTGCTTAGTGAATATCAGGCTATAGAGGGTTTGTTATCCTTTTCTTTGTTACCATTTTCAGAGAGTCTTCCGAGACGAGTGCAAGTTTAAGGAGACACTGCTTCCCAACAACTACAACGCCTATGAGTCTTCCATATACAAGGGCTTCTACATCGCCCTGAGCAAACATGGCCGCCAAAAAAGAGGCTACAAGGCCACGCCGGCTATGACTGTCACGCATTTCCTTCCTCGATTATGAACAACACTGGCAATAACTCACTCATTTTGCACATGTTGGACATTCATGCAGGTAACTTATACTTATGTACGCAGCAAGAGACAGAATGCAAAAGAAACTAAACAAGTAATAGTATTTATTCTCGTTAATGACATATATGTATATTTGGGTAGCTAACTTTGTGTTTGAACCTTGTGTAAATGCCATTCTTTGCTGCTTATCACTTTTATTATGATTATATGAGGGACAAAGAGCTTTTTTGCCCCCTCTAATTTTTTATGGGTGCTTGCCATAACTGGTGTTTAAACCCTGTCTTCAGAATTGCTAACATCTCCAGCTTTCAGACATGAAATGGATACATTTATTACCTCACAGAGCCCTGTCTGAACTGAAAATGTGCACGCGAGATGCACAGGGGGAAAAAAGAAATATCTGTTTACTTTGATCTTCATCTGTTCCACCATTTTGCAAGAGTGTTAAGGGCACCTGAGACTGCTGCGTAATTTTTCTTGCATGGTGGTGCCTTAGCTTCCTAAACTGTGGCTTCTTTTAGACATGCATGCAAGAGCGAGGCATCCTACTGTCAGAAACAGAGAGGCTTTAGTCCAATTCCTAGAGGGCTGCAGGTAGCATTTCACCTCTAATAGTTTCCATACTCATTAGTAAAGTATTGACATAGGTCGCATGCATTCGTATTTAGAGCTAAAGCTGAAAAAGACGCCTCTATCCTCCACTGTGAGGAAAGTTTGGAACTCTTTCAAATGACTACTGATGACAAAAGAAGAGATAGGGTGCTTTTTCAGCATAGCCAGTGACCTCAGAACTGTACTTGTGTTGTGTTTGTGAAGTATCAAGTTAAAGAAAAGGAATCGAGTTAACCTTGGCTTTTGATGCACCTTATGAGCCAATCGTAGTTTCTAGTATAGCTATTTTTCGTAATGATAAAGGAAACACTGCTCATTTGTTTAGACAAGCAACATCTCAGACTGCAGGAGCTAGCATTTATACAATGAGCATCCTTTACATACAGCGGTACTTGCAAGTTTGTGAACCCTTGAGAATTCTCTATATTTCTGCATAAATATGGCCTAAAACATCATCACCAGAAGTCCTGAACGTAGATAAAGAGTGCCCAGTTAAACAAGCAAGACATAAGTATTATATTTGATCATGTTTTTATTGAGAAGAATGCAATAATACATATTTGTGAGTGGCAAAATATGTGTACCTCTAGGATTAGCAGTTAATTTGAAGGTGAAATGAGAGTAAAGTGTTTTCAGTCAATGGGATGAATGGCCAGGTGTGAGTGAGCGCCCTGTTTTACTTAAAGAACAGGGACTTTTTGAAGTCTGAGCTTCACAACACATGTTTGTGGAAGTGATTCGTGGCATGAACAAATTTGAACAGATTTCTGAAGACCTCAGAAGTTGTTGATCATGAGGAAAAGGTCACATAACCATCTCTAAACAGTTTGGACTTCACCAGTTAGCCAGGATGTGTACAAATGGAGAAAATTCAAATCCACTGTTGCCATCCCCAGGAGTGGTCGACCTACAAAGATCACTCCAAAAGCGAGACATGTGATAGTCCGCAAGGTCAAAAAGAAACACAGGGTAACTTCTGTGCATCTAAAGGCCTCTCTCAGAATATCTAATATTAATGCATCCATCAACAGTGGTGTGCATGGCAGAGTTACAAGTAGAAAGCCGCTTTACAAAAATAACAATGTTGGCTACAGTTTGCTAAATGTCACGTGGACAAGCCAGAAGGCTATTGGAAAAATGTTTTATGGAAGGACGAGACCAAAGTAGAACATTTTGATTTAAAAGAGAAACGTTATGTTTGGAGAAAGGAAACACTGCAATCCAGCTCAAGAAACGTGGTGGTGGTATTATGGCTAGGGCCTGTTTTGCTGCATCTGGGCCAGGACGGCTTGCCATTATTAATAGAATATGCAATGACTTCTGAACTGGTTCTTAAGAGACAGTGGGTTGTGCAATAAGTTGTTCTATTAAAAAATGTTTAAAGAAGAATAAAGTCTTGGAATGGCCAAAGCCAATACATTGGAAACCCACCAACATCCCAGATTTACATCCCTAACTGTTTGGTATGGAGGAATGGGCTTAAATTCCTCAGTTCTCAAAGGAACTGATCTACAGTCACTGGAAACATTTAGTTGCAGTTTTTGCTGCACAACAGGGTCACACCAAATACTGAAAGCAAAAGCGGACATATTTTTGCCACTCACAGGTGTAATATTTGGTCGATATCCTCACTAAATAAATGACAGCGTATGATATTTTTGTCTCATTTGTTTCTCTTAGATAAAGAGAACCCAATTAAAAGTCTGATGACAATTTAGCTCATATTCATGCAGAAATGTAGAACATATAGAAAGGTTTACAAGTTTTCAAGCACCACTGGATCTGTTGTTTTTCCTGCCACAGGCTACCATTTTAGTACTGTTCTATCATGTCTAAGTTGCTATTAGACAGTTTGACGTCAAACTTCACCACAGATTCTGGAATATAAGAATCAAGACGACTATCTGCTCATGATTTAGACTGAATGTCTGTGTATCTGTTTAAATACTAGCAGAATAATAGCAGAATAGCAGAATTAAATAATTGTATTAGTTTAAGACTTGAAGTCAGGGTATTTGAGTACTTATAAACTGAATATATTTTAGTACTGCTCCAACATATCATGGACTACTTAAAAAAGTAGCCTACCTTCTCCTTATGGATTCTCCTGCACACTATATGCATTGATGCTAAATTTGAAATGAGGGAGAAGCTTGACTGTGATTTTCAAACAAGCTTCTTTTCAGTGCTTGAGGTGTGTGACTGTAGCAAGTGAGATATCCTTCACACAGAGCGTCTATGAGAGCTTCTGGAGGGCACTTGCAGGGAGGGTTAGGGTTAGATGGCCCCACAGTGCTCCTGTTCGCTGCTTTCTCTGCCTGCCTCTGCTGCAACAGCGCCCACAGCTCTGTTGGGAACAGATCGGCTTACAAGGCGTACATGGAGTAAGGAGCCACCTGGCTTTGTCTAATTTCGCCCTCTCTTGCTCTAATGGCCTTGACAGCAAACACTGAGTGAATCAGCACAAATGGCGTCGCAGAATCTCCTGACTCTGTTAATGGGTCATCGTCATGAAAAGAAGGAGAAATTTGATGTAGATTTTATACCAAGTAATCCAAAATACTTACACATATGCTTCTTCCCTCAGAATAAAAAAGATAGCAGTAGTCATTTCTTTTGGCTTGATATAAAATGCTGGTAAAGATGGCTTTTATAGCTAGACAACTGTGCTTTCTTAATTCTTTGTATCAGAATATAGCCAGCATGCAATTTTTATTGTTCTTAAAAAAAAAAAACAAATCTCAAAGATTGCATCTTCATGTATGTGATTTGGTCAATTTAATTTGTGATACTGATCACCAGTTTCCATTAGTTCATGGACAGCACTAGAACTGTGCAGCAGTTTTAATATTGCTGATGTTGACAATAAGAGGTATAAAAGGCATTTAGCATGGATTCAATGCATAGTTGTAAACAAACATGTTGTAGAAGATAAAACCTCTTATAATAGTAGACAAATTCATCACCAAGCCACAGAAATGGCCATGTCTCTTGTAAGTTTTACTGGATTTCTTGTACTGTACTCACTGTACCTGCAGTTTTGGAATGGTGCCCCCCTGTGGCGTGAGAGATCCTAGCGAGTGAAGGGTCATGCATGCGTGTGTTTTCCTGTACGTCTGCAGGCTCTTGTAGTGTTCTCTCCCAGTTTTGTATTCCTGCACTGAGGGGACTGTGCTTCCTCGAAATTCCCCTCCTCTTTTTTAACATATACCTCACCTTCTGCCTTAGTTACGATTTGTTGAAATGATTGTAAGATGACAAACTTTTCTCCAATCATTTTGTTTCTGCAAAAAAAAAAAAAGAATAATCAGAGTTCTAATATATTAAGAAAATGTTTTCCTTTTATTTTTGTACTTATGTGCTGTGCACAGCAGTCAACTGTATTACTGAGATAATAATAAAAGTTTGTTTTTTAGGTGTTGTGTTGTTTGTTTCTTGAATGCTTTGACATATGCCTTCCTCTGACTATTCACACCTAAACTTAGAGTGCCATCAGCTGGCCAGAGCAAGAGAAGCATTAATGGAAACCACATGAGCTTGAATATAGTATTCACGCAAACCAGACACAACTACTGTTAGAACTGCTGGTACAGACATTCACAGATCTCCATGCACATATTAGACATTTCAGACTGTAAAACATTTACCAATAAAACAATGAGCAAGGTTTGAATAGGGTTTTTCTTAGTTTTTTTTTTTTCTGTGAGAAATGTCAGCTACTGTTATCAATATTTTGTTGTTCTCTTCTGCATTCTGGCAAAATAAAAAAGGAACATGCACAATGTTTAGTGTCACCTGACGTTTATTAACTTTAGAGTGTCATTTGAACTATAAAGCCGCAAACTACATATTTGTATCCATAATTTCCAATTGACAAAGTTTAACTACAACTAAACAAACCGGTGGGTTCCAGAAGAGCATGGGTTATAATTTCAGACCTTGGTTCCTCTCAGAGTTTCTTCCTCATGCTCTTAAAGACATGTTTCCTGCCCCTGTAACCCCGGGCTTGTTTAGTTGGGGTCTGCTCCTAAATTTCTGTAACTCTGCTTTGTGACCATGTTGGCTGCAAAAAGCACTAAATAAAGTAAATAAAAAGAAAAAACAAACAAAATGGAAGTAATAAATGAAACTGAATTGCATTGAATTGAACCCATAAACACTCCCTTAGTTACATATCTTCCGATGACATAATTCATAACATTGCATCAGAGCAAGCACAGTTACGTCAGCTCAGTTGCAGCCTCCAATGGGAGATGGCCAATTACAGACCACTTCAGTTACAGTCTACAAATAAGAACTTTGGACTTTTTTTTTCACCCAAATAAATACAGGCCCACAGGGATTCCACACTCTGTTATAAGCAAAGTCTCGCGCAGGCTTACCATGCTCTCAGCACTTCTCCTCTGTTGGGTAGTTCTTAAACTCCACGCTCCAGGCACATGCTACCCTCTCCAGCTGGCACCCTCACCACCTGATGGCATGGCAGGAGACCCTGAAAAACAAGGACAAACAGAAACAAAACGCTCTACAGGCAACAACTTCATAGAGGAAAGCTACAATGGAAGAGTGCGGAAAACCATTCATCATAGTTCTAAAGGTAAGACTGCAGGTTCACATGCTTTCGAAAGTGTAATGTATGGTATTTTGTAGCATGTTACTTTTATGTAGATTAGACTGCTGATGTTTCTCTGTGTGAAAATTACACAGGAATCTTCACCCTCTTGAAATACCGACCTAAAGGCTGCTTCTCAGTGCTGGATGTGAAAAGTAATACGTTTTTCTGCTTGGACTCCAAAAGAAGGTCATACACTTCGGTAAGTAACATTAACACTTAACACTAATTAATGTTAAAATAGATGAACTGGTTGTATTGACCTGCATTCTATTGACCTGTTTGGGTTTAATCAATGGCATCTGTATTATTAAAAAAATTAGACCAGACTAAAATTGGGACTTATACTGTTCTCCTGATAATGACATGCTACTGCCAACTAACACATACACACATACATAGAGTGTAAAATCAGTGCGTTAAATGGTTTCTGTATGTTCATCTTCAGGGAGATGACAGCAATGAGGACTGCTGGTTTCGTATCAGAAGACACAGACATCATGATGTGTTACGCTCCTGCACGGGCGACATGCTGCTTATGCAACAACAGATGAAACCCACCAGACACGCAAGACACAAAAAACATATGAAGAGTAGAAAGAGACGCAGTTGGCACATTGATCCGACCGACCCTTTAGGATCCGAGTTTTCAGATGTGAGAGCAATCAACAATGAAATAAGACAACCGCAGTACGGCAGTAACATTTCCAAGCAGACCATTGCTTTAGTTGAAGATCCTTTGCAGGTGCTCCTTTCAGAAAGTCCAAGAAGTCCAACCCAGGAAAAGAACAGGAAAAACAAAAAAATTACATTCTGAGTGGACTGTCAGCATGTTTCACTGCACAGGACCTTTACTCTCGATTATATTATGGTGGTGTGGTGAGACTGATTATTGTACGGCACAACACACCGGTGTGTACATTTATTTTAAACTCTTTCTTAAACACTGCAACCTCTATGGCATTGTACACTAAGTCTACTTTCTCACCCCTGCAGGTGAGGTTCAGTGCCTATTCGTCCTTTCACCTATTTTAAGAAGTTAACATTTAAACAACAGCATTTCTTGTTTCTACAGTTCTTTTTATAGGATCCGTGGTAATGGATTACATCACTAAAAGGGAAAATCTCTTCCTTGGAATTATAGACACTGGCTGTACTCTGAAACTGCTCTTGAAATATGTATACTTTACTTATCAAGTTTTTATTCCACAGCGATCACCTCTTAACCAGTAGCTTCACTTTATCATGTGTCTGTCTCACGGTGCTGGACACCTACTTAGTACTTATTTATTTCAGTGTGTTTATATATTATTATTTATGATGTTTATACTGACGTTTATTGTCTTTAAGATTAAAGCAGTAATACAATCTACATGTATTGTTTCACTATTACTTTAATGAATACGCTTAAGACTAATATTTAATATTTGTTATTTCTGATATTTAAAATGCAACTGTCTTTTTTTTATTTTGTGCACAATAAAAATGTCAAAGTATTTGTACAAAAAAAATAAAAATCTCAACCTCGATTTGCTTTTCTTAGGCATCACTTGTGTAAGCAGTGACACGTTTGCACTGGGAAATTTTAGTCTTCTGTTATTTGATTCAGTTACAGGTGACTTCTTTTAGGGGGTGGGGCCTTCAACTGCTAAGGTTCAAAAATCAAAATGCCACAGAGGCACACGTTGATCCCCTCATTCTTATCATTTAAAATTGCACAAGAGTCCATATTGAAGTCTAAATTGGTTTTCAGTTAAAACACTTGCAAAGATCATGATCTTGTTGATGACGAAAAAACACAGCACACAGAAAAATAATGTAGCTCTAGACCATAATGTAAACTGTTGCTCTGTCAGAAATAAAAGTGCTTTCCGAGCCTCTTTTTCTTTAATATTGGGGTTAATATACTGGGATCTGCATTTGGCCCTAATGATCCTTTTTTAACTGACTGACCAAAGGAATAAATTAGCCCAAGAGTAAATGTCTTTCAGACATTATTCTGCCTCAATATCTGATGAACACCTACTTTGAAGGCCATTTTAAGGCAGACGTGTAAGACGTGTTCATTTATATATTAAGGCCAGAAGTCAAGGTTACAAGACCCTAAACAGCCAAGCATCAATGCTGCTGTTGTCCAAAAAAAGAAAAAAAAAACATGGCACATGCTTGGCTGGATGGATCTGGGTCAATACTGATGATACTGATAATATGAGGCTTTTCTTATTTCTGATTATGCAATGAAACTGGCTTCGAGCCTAAACAAACAAAGACATCTGCACTTTCCCCATTAGGTACAATCTTAACTCGCTGAACTTGTGCTGATGCAATTTCACCTGTATAACTTTACTATGTCCCTGGAGTACACAGGGATCCAGAGGGGCACAACCGACCCAAAACAAAAATCTGCATGTCTACACTGCTTCTTACATTAGAACAGGTTGGCACTTTAGTCAATACCAAACATGCAAATACTACAATTGTACTAGAACAGACTGCAAGGATTTGTGCTCTTTGGCATAAATGAATACATAATTATTTGCGATTTAATCTCTGTTGCTGTACGTATATCAATTAATGATCAATTCATCTGATTTTTTTAAAAATAGACATGTGCTATCAAAATAAGCTGCTACCAAAATATGATGAAATGATCAAAACAGAAAAGTCATATTCTGAGTGGACTGTCATTTTTAATCTGCACAGGTGTCTAACAGATCAGTGTGTACAGAACTGTCTACAACGCTGCACCCTGAGTCCACTTTCTCACCCCTGTAGGTGAGTCAGAGTAGGTCAGTGTCTATTTGATCTTTCACCCAATTTAATGAGTTAACATTTAAACAACAGCTTTTCACGTTTCTGCCATGCAGTTCTTTTTTTGTAAGACCTTGAGATCGGTGGTAAGGAATTACCTCACAAAAACATGGGATCACAGACACTGGTTGCTCTTGGTTATGATTCTTTGTTGTAAGGTGGATTGCTGACAGTGCACAAAGACAATAAATGCTTTTTAAAATCTGTAGCCTGTCCTTCGTTGCAGAGACGTGACTGTAATTAGTAACTGATGCTATGGCATCTTCTATCGATACAGATAGTTGAACATTTATTTTTAACATTTATATTTTTAACTTTTATTTTTATTTGAACAGGAACATTTCTTTTTAAAGTGTTTAATTAGAGCAGAGTGATAAGAGACTTAGCCACCCATGACCAAAAACTGATGAATATAACAGGCTTAATGTATCAGAAATATTAATTGTACATTCGTTTTTTGGAAATCTGATCCCAAACATAATGTCCCTCTTATCACCTTTGTCCCCTGAGCTGCAGGCAAATCAAAGACTGGATGTTTGTGGAAAGCAGTTTATGTGGAAAGCTATTTTAGCTTTAATTTCACAATTTGTGATACCAGAAATTCAACGTAAATAAGTTAATATTTAATAGCTGCCATTATATTTTATCTCACAATATTTCAGTTCTCATTAAAAAGAATTCACTATGGCAGTATGAATTAAATCTTAATGTGGTACTTCAGTTTTCACAAGCAAAAATTATGGTTATTGCTAAGTTTAAAAGGATTTCTTATAAGTGAAATGTTTTCATACTTATAGAGTTATCTAATTCGATCCTTAAACGTACAAACCGATAAACAGATATACATGTTAGGAATGTAATCAGGGAACGGCCAGCTTTGTTATCCTGTAAATAACAGTCAATAAGCTACCACAAGAACACTATTATTCTTTTGTCTGAAATTTTTTTTTTAAATCCACAATGGCATAAAATGCTGAAAGATTCCTGTCTTTGTCTACTTCTATGCTGAATATAAAACAGTTAATGTAATGTTTGGCTAATAATTATGTAGATGTGTTATTTTCTCTGCTCTCTCTTCTTTGGCTTCCTCCTGTTTATGTGTTGTTCCTGTGTGAACTGTCAGAAGAGTTTGATGTAGATATGAAAGCACTGGACTGCACTTGTATTTTTGGAAAAAAGAACTTCTGCATTCCATTAAAGACTACAAGAACAAACTCATTGGTGTCGATAAGGGATAATCATAACATGAATCTAAATTTCAGCACCAACGCTAATGTAGTTACTTATTAAAAACCTGTTTACAAATGAAAGCCACATCAGGGGTCGATTGCCACAAGACACAAATGCTAAAACAACAACAGATGGTAGCTCAAGATTTAAGATTCTTATTTGTCACATTGTTATGAATACAATATATGGTGAAATGAGCCCACGAATCAGCTATGAGACGTGCAATAATTTTACAAATGAATTAAAGATACATTTGAAAAGACTAAACCAAGGCAATGCAAATATATAGAAAATATATACAGTAAACTCCCAGTTTTATGCGGTTTAGGAGTCACATGCGGATTTTTTTCTGAGAACCGAATTGCTTTTTTTTGTAGCAATATGATTTTTTTTACGCATTTTAGTTATATTGCCATTCTGGCAATGCAGCTCAGCATCTCGGGCAAGAATTACAGGCCCGACGGCCGTGGTTCGGGGGGCTGAGATTTCATATTCAGTTTAATGCATTACCCTTAACGAAAATGTATACAGGGGTGGACTGGCAATCTGTCCGTTCTTCCGCTGAATTTAAATATCTCTCTCTCTCTGTCTCCCTCTTACTCTCTCTCTCTCCCTCTCTCTTTCTGTCTCACTCACTCTCTCTCTCTCTCTCTCTCTCTCTCTCTCTCTCTCCCTCTCTCGTCAGCCATTCTGCCGCGCACCTTACGGCCGTTCAGGAGTTTTCTAGAATGCACAGATTGCCAGTTGGAAGCACTTTTTCCGAATTCCACACCAGGGTTGAGCCCCCAAGCTTCCAGCGCGATTTCTCCACGGTGCACTCCAGGAGACCTTTCCAACGAGCCCTCATTTGTATTTTTAGCCAGAGTAGATCAGGGGTTATTCCCCGAAAATCGTTCACCTCGCCACGGTGCATATCTTGGCAGGGCGAATAGGTTTACCATTACATTTTCTTTAAGGGTAATGCATTAAACTGAGTTAAAAATGAAATGGAGCATATCTGGGAGCATATTTAGTGGCATATTTAAGGTTTACACTATAAAAATAGGCATTTTTAGGCATTTTTTTACCAAAACACAACAACACGGGTTTTCACTATATGCGGGTGCTCTTGGAACTTAACCCCTCGCGAAAAGCGGAGGATTACTGTATTCCAAATAAACAATTATGATAAAAGATCAGAACAGTGTGCAAATAAAGTAAAATGTGTGTGAAGTATGGGGTGCTGGTTTGCTGGTTACGTGTCAGATGGCAGGTGAGATACAGGGAGGTAGAGAGGTAAGTGAGATACAGTGAGGTAGAGAGGCAGGTGAGATACAGGGAGGTAGAGAGGCAAGTGAGATACAGTGAGGTAGAGAGGCAGGTGAGATACAGTGAGGTAGAGAGGCAGGTGAGATA
>JBBPCY010000032.1:21246703-21275417 GCA_037974405.1 Brachyalestes nurse | reverse complement strand
TTGGAGTTTCTGTGTAATTGTTTTATTGTGTTTTGAGCGAGTTTTGTGGCTCCGGGCAGCTGGGCGGAGCATTTTTTGTTTGAACGGAGCGATGAGCCGAGAGAGACGAGTCGACTCCTCCAACGTACGGTTCACCGAAGCCTTGTCCTCAGTATGAATGTAAAGGAAGCGGTTTTATTGGATTATAATTTTGTGGTAAAGATAAGGTGTCTCCAAACAAAATGGCGCCTCAGAATTTCTCCTGATACAAACCGAATCGTGAGTCAAAAATTGCGAAACGAACTGAATTGTGGGTTTGGTGTGTCGTTACAGCCCTAATACACACACACACACACATTAATACGTAGGTAGGTAGATAGATAGACAGACAGACAGACAGACAGACAGATAGACAGACAGATAGACAGATAATAGATACACACCTTGTTAGTTTATGGTCCTGCTCATATTAAATACCAATTATTATATTATGACACTATAATACTAGGGGTGTAACGATATGCCCAGGTCACGATACAGAACGTATCCCAATACTGGGTTCACGATACGATATGTTGAACTAAATTTAAAAATGAAACTGAAATTCAAATAACAGATTTATTTCAAAAACATTAACACATTTCAGTAACTTTCTTGTGTTTGTGTGAGAGAGCTGGGAGACGTAGGAGAGGCGGCAGGGGTGATCTGGATCAGAATAGGGCTGGAAATAGCAATGATAATGGTGGTTGGGTTTATTTAAGAAACGAGGAAGTGTATCACGACTGGATCAAACGCTTTGATGAGCCTGTTGATGAATAAACGTCATAATGACGTCATAATATGCAAATTATTTGTACCCCACATAAACTTTGGGTCATGCCCAACATTTTTCTAATTTACAGTAAGTCTCTATCTTTAACCCCTTTTAAGCCACAAGCTTTTGAAATATTTGTCAAAATCCAGTTTAAAAAAAGTACCTGGCGCTTAAAGGGTTAAAATGCCGTCATAACGTAAATGTATCGCCAACACTCTACGATACATAGTGACATTTTTTGTACCACGACATATATTGTACCACGATATAGTGTTACACCCCTACAAGGCATTACTAGCCTGTTCTGACGTTCACATTTACAGTGTGTACCAGCGTCCAAGCATGTCCAACTTGTCACACACCCTAAATACAACCTCCGCACTGAAACTGTATCAGATTATGTGTTTATCCCACAGGTAAACACCTTGGTGATGTTCTAACATGCCATTCTGAAAATGGCCATGAAAAATCTTAACATTGCCAGAACGGCAACTCGTCGCCCACCCCCCCCACACACACACACACAAAAATACACACGTGTATGTCAAATTTCTAACTGTAGGTAAAAGGCACCCCCTACCTGCCAGGAGCCCATTCTGCAACACCTGTTTCCTTTCGCACAGCTTTACATTACATTAATGTGGCAGATGCTTTAATCGAAAGCAACCTACAATACAAGGAAACACTCAGAACAGTGTGAGAACCAGAGGGGAGTTCTAAGTGCTAAAATCTTTATGTAAGAGTAATGTAAGACAGACAGTGTATTAGAAGAGGAGATGCTCTCTGAAGAGATGAGTCTTCAGGAGATTCTAGAAGCTAGTGAGGGATTCTGCTTGCTCTGGCCGGCTCACCTGCTTGGCACGTTTCATGTCACTGGCAAAAACATTAGTGAACCGGACATCTTGCAGGTAGTTCCCTGCAGCCTCCGCTTGCTGCATCCCGACATCAGAGAGAGAAGAGTCGATCCCCTGGCCTGGGAAAGAGAAGAGCCTTAACAAGCCGAGCTGAAAGACCACATAATCAGAGACTGTCTAGTCATGAACAGACATTACCTTGAAGGAGTCCATCCTTGTTGTACTGCGTCTCACCACTGGTGCAGTCACAAAATGAGGTAGAAATTCAGAAGGCATAAGTCATAACTGTTAACTTAATATTCAAATGTAAAGAAGAATATAATGCAGTCAACATGTGTAATGGCACACAACTGCAGAAAGGGCTGGACTGGCATAGTGTTTATACCCAGAGGCAGACAAAGTACCTAACTTCATTACTCAAGTGAAAGTACAGATAAAACTAGTTAAATGTTACTAAATACGAGTGAAAGTCATACAGTCTAATTTCACTTAAGTTAAAGTACTGAAGTGCTTGCTACCAAAAATACTTAAGTATTAAAAGTACATATTTCACTGCATTGTTGATGTATTAGGTACATACAATACCTAATGCATCTAACTTGCTTGTAGAAGATGTAGCATAAGGAATAAGGTAGAATGTTACAGAATGAAACGCAAGGTTTTTTTAATAATTGTACATTAGGGGTGTTGAAATTAATCACATAATCGATGCATTGTAAGGCAGATGTGCAACGATTTTGCATCAATGCAGTGGCAGGCAATAATCAAATATAAAATTAAATTATAATAATCAATTAAAAATCTAGTTAAAATATAGTCCCGTAGCACTGCAGAATGTTTTGTGTTTGAAGACTGACCATATTCATTGAAGATGTAGGCTAGACCTATACTATTTAATTTAGTTACAATTTAATGCTATGGGCAAAATTTTTGTTTACATTTTAATTAGCTATGTCTATATTCTTTACTTCTGTTTACAATTTAGTGTAATGTGTAATACAATTTAGTACAATTTTGTTGAATAAAAACGCTTGTATTTGAAAACATAACAATGCGAAGTAATGTAGAAAATTGATGTGCATAACAGTGGCTATAAAACAACAATACCACTTTAAGCAGACAAATATGCAAAGCGGCTGACTTTGACATCAAAACAAACATTTTCAGTACTCTCCATCTTACATGCCCCTAGGATAACAGTACAGGCAAATCTCAGTGTGGTCAAATTAGTCAAACTTGTAAAATTCCTTATTTATCTTAAACAGAAGCTGGTTCTCAAAGTTGTGTGAGCTAACTGCTACCTGCCTCGCGTTGCAGCGTTACAGCCTACAGACGTGACGTAACACTACTGGTGATATCTGATAGGCTGTCATCTGCTAAAAAACCAATCACGTTTTAGAAAAGTGAGACAGTAACACCCACTTTCAGAACTGAAGGTAACGGGTAATGAAAACGTTGACAGAAATGTAGTGAAGTGAAAAGTACAGTTTTGTCTTTCAAATGTAGTGAAATGAAAGTTATAAGTTAAAAAAAAACTACTCAAGTGAAGTACAGATACTCAAAAACTGTACAGCACTCAAGTAAATGTACTTTGTTATTGTCCACCTCTGTTTATAACATGCATAAGTCATTAAAAGTCATAATTGTAAACTTAATATTAAAATATAAAGAACATTTAATGCAAACTGCCCATGCATACTACCCAAAGGTCTGGAATTGTATATTGCATGGCCTGGATTGGCATAGCGTTCATTCAGACGTCATTATAAGTCATAACTGAGAACGTAGTCATGGGCAGGACATGGACCTAAATACCACTGGACCTTCAGCTGCCTGCTCTCCAGCTCTGACCTTTACATCAACCCTGCTGCAGACTAGTGCAGGCACTGGGTGGGTGGGGGTGGGGATTGGATACTGCACTAGCGGACTCTAATAGGAGGACTCAAGAACATATATTCATCCATGACATGTGGATATTTGTTGATTCAGCCCAGCGTTTTAATGAGTGTTTGGAACAGGCAGGCTGGCATCCGGAAACAGGCTGCCTAATCCCTTTTATGAGCTTTAAATATCAATAATTTTAAAAAGAAACCACACAGACACACACACGTATATAACTTACTGTCGGATTATGGTTAAACCGAACGAGAGCATGAGCTTATGGAGGAAAGTGCAGGGCTATCGTCCAGGCTGGAGAGAGAAGGTTGAGACCAAAGAGCCGGTTCTTCTCCAGGCACTGCCGTTGCTGTTGTGCTCTGACGTCACAAGCCACCCTGGAATCCGATTGGCTAAAAAGTGCAACCTGCGCCGGGGAGTTCGATTCAACAAATCGATCCTTTCGAACCGAACCAAATGAATCGAGCGGTTCAGCGATTCACACGTCTTTCTCATTCCAAAACAGTTCCAGTCACATTCAGTCAAGTGAACCCTGTTAATCACAGCTAGCCTAAAAAAAGAAAGGGTAACAGTGCAGGATTTTATAAAATAAAAAAAAAACTGTAAAATATAATCTTTTTTGAGTTAATATATCATACACCGTGTGGGTAAAAGTAATCCTTAACCTCCTAATTATTGAATTCAGGTGAAGCACAATCTTAATGCTTCAGCAGACCAAAACATTTTGGTCAACGTCATGCTTCCAACTTTGTGGACACAGTTTAGGGATAAACCTTTTCTATTCTAGCTCCATAAAGACATGGCTGGAGGAGTTCAGTGTGGAAGAACTTGTCTGGCCTGCACA
This sequence comes from Brachyalestes nurse, assembly GCA_037974405.1. Taxonomy (NCBI): domain Eukaryota; kingdom Metazoa; phylum Chordata; class Actinopteri; order Characiformes; family Alestidae; genus Brachyalestes; species Brachyalestes nurse. The sequence goes on along the minus strand of JBBPCY010000032.1, from coordinate 21,271,030 downwards.
GAGCCCTGACCTCAACCCCATCCAACACCTTTGGGATGAACAGAGCGTGTGAGCCAGACCTTCTTATCCAACATCAGTGCCTGACCCCATAAATGCTCTACAGAATGAATGGGTACAAATTCCCACACAAACTCCAAAATCTTGTGGAAAGCCTTCCAAGAAGAGTGGAAGCTGTTATAGCCTCAAAGAGAGACCAACTCCATATTAAAGTCTATGGTTTTGAATGCAGTGTCATTAAAGCCTCTGATGATGTAATGGTCAGGCGTCCCAATACTTTTGTCCATATAGTGTATGAGTTATATTTTGGGGCAGCTGGTGGCCTGATGGTTAGGTACCAGCTGCCCCCTGCTTCACTTGGTGAATGGATCAAATGCAGAGAAAGAATTTCACACTGTGAGCTGTGCTGTGGTGTTACTACAAGAGACCACTTTTATATTAGGAATGCACTTCCTATAACACTCGTGTAAAGGTTGTAAATATAGATGCTGAATCATTTCGACTAATTGATTTATTATTTTATTTATAAGACTCGTTCATCGTAGTCACATCATGTTATTATTTTTTGACAGTAATATCCAGTATCTAGCAATTACAGCTCATGATATTAATAAAAGTATTACTATTCTAAGTAAGTGATTTTCAGCATGTAAGTAAGAATACGTCCTTTACAGATCACACTTTTTCATGTTTTATTGCATGACTGCTGTTTAAAGAACTTGGGGGGGGGGTTTCAACATAAAAATGGCCTATATGGCAAGGCACATTTTCATATAAATTTGTGCACTAATATTTAATATACACTTATTAGAAATGTACTATTATAATAATATACACTTATCAGAAAATCAACGAGACTTCACTATTTGACATCACTATGTGTCTGTTCCTGTCTCAGGCCAATATTTTTCATACACTTGGCTTTAGTGAAGGCTATCTAAATCTACCCACACTTTCATTCATTCTGCTTTCTCAGTAACAGCCAATCAACAACCAGAGGAGAGAACAATACTGGACAGGCCACACTCGTTGAAGCAGATATTTATTGAACAGAGGTTGTGCAACAGACATATTGAGGTACATGATTTTGTCATAGTGGAGGGAGGAGACAGAATCCATATGATTAGTTCAGGCACTCTCGCCGGCAGTAAAACTGTGGCCTTTATTGGGCAGTTAGCGTAAAGGAAACTTTTGCACAAGGCAAAGTGCGACTCAACAGACAAATACATGTTGAGATGTACTTGGGTCATTAAAACGATGATTGCAGGCAATCCAAACTTAGTTCACATGTACAATTCAAACACTCCAGACAGATTTTATCCACAAAACAGGAATATTGGTGGTTTTTTTTGCTCAGTTCTAACACTGTCTGAAGACACAGGGACTTTTGTTTTCCCCCCCTCCATCCACTATGGTTGGTTAAAGTCCAGGTGGGAGCTTTGTGCTGTCCACTAACAGGAGACCATCAAATGTCCCCCCCATCAGAACCTCCGCTGTATGCTGTCCTTTATCAGCTCCCGAAAAAACTGTGATGAGTTGTGAGGTACTGAGAGATTTGTTTTTGTTTGTCCAGTAAACCTGAGGTATAGACATACCGTACTTACAGACCGTGACAGGGAAAAAAGTAGGAGAGCAGAAAAAGAAGAGATAAAAAAAAAGGAAAAGGATCATGCTTTAAGAGCATACTGTACAAAAAGAGTATTTCCAGTCGAACACTCGCCTCATTTCGTGATCTTCTATTACCCTCTACTTCTGGATTTTCAAAGTATTCTGTAAGCAGTAAAATAATTATAATACAATTGTTTATAAAATAGCAGCACACTCAAGTGACATCACAACTATGTTATTTTTGTGTATAAGATGAAACAAAAATCATAGCTTTTTAGCAGCGAAAAAAAAAAAACAATAATAATAACTCAATAAAAAGTATTGACACTTGATTGACGTCTTCACACCACTTCAACCGCTCTTCGCTTTGGAATACAGTATCTTAACCCTTAAGAAAGCACAATTTCGGTACATATCCAAAACTCATAGGCACCCATAGGATCTAAAAACAGTACTATAGTTCATTTTTCAGAGCACAGCTGGGGAAATGAATAAAACAGGAGAACGTATTACAATCAGTTGACCAAGGTTTGTTTTGGTGAGAGGGTGGAAGTGACCTGACTTAGGACACCCAAAGGAGCTAAATAGAACATCTAGGAGCCTTTAGGAGTAATTTGGGGTTTACAAAGGGACAAAAAGGAAATTTGTAAAGATTCCCTCACCCACAGAAAGAAGCAGAAAAGATTGACTACACCTAGACAAAATAAAGCTGGACTGCCCCTGACTGCCCCCTCCAGGCGAAGAGGCCTGTGCATGAGTGACTGTGTTGTGCTGTTGATGCACATCAGTCTAATCTTGAGGCTGCTTGCACCTCACATCAACGTGTGCTTTCAGTGATCTGGAATTCCAGATCCCAGATTTCACTACGCTGTCACACACATTACAGTCAGATCGCTCAAACTCAGATCACCTGACCACATTCAACACAGATGCAAATGGAATGCATTCTCTGTATCTACATACAGTTACATACAAAGGTGAAATATTGAGGTCCAGTTAGTTAAAATTCTCTCCAAGGTTTTGTTTCCAGCCGCCAGGACACTTGTACTGCAGGTCTGAACTAATCGGAGATGCCAAACAGCTTGTACTTTCTGGAGCAAAATTTTCCACCTCTTATTATTTACATGGAAATGCGCTTGCAGGGGATAAAAAACAAAATAACAAGATGTTGAATACGTGAGGTCTTCCTGTACTCTTGGCTGATAACAGGGTCCAAGCCAAGCTTGTCGATTCACATGGTAATGAAAACAAAAGTATTTACATGCTTTTTACATGGGAGAGTAAGATCGGATGGTCACACTGTGGTGAAACATGTAAATGGACATAAAGCACATGCTAATGCAACGTGCAAACAGCCTCTTTTGAGGGACATATCAAATCCCGCGCCAGTCCAGCCTTTAGAAGCAGCAGGTTTTTGTAAGGGAGATGACTGGACAGTGGATTTTATAGGCAGTCGGACCAACGCACAGAGGTGCAGGGCATCGCTTATCATAAAGGCATCATTAGGTATCAAGGCACCACATGAAATAAGGCATTCTTTCTCTGATAGAGCAGCTTCACCAGTTTACCTATAAATTAAAGATATAACTGCCCTCGGACGTGCAAATTACCGATGTTACAAGGTTTTCTTTTATCATCTAAGACTGCATGGCAACCAATTAACATTTAACTGAACACCAGCCAAAACTGGAAGTAAAGGGAGGGGTCATCTGTAGCGAATAGTCATTTCCCTCAATACGGAATTTTTGGAATGTCAATATTTTTTGCTGCAGGAATGTCCACATTGGCTAACACTGGTGTGCCATCATTTGAACATGGGAGACCAGCCCGCGTGCCAAGGAAACAAATACACGTCCAATGACTAAAATGACCCCTTCACCATGATTCTCTGTGATTTTTAGGGGGAGGGGGGGTTTGTGCTCAAAGTGCTTTGCTGTTGAAAATAAGGAACTACAGATGCACCGATCCAAGAAAAAAAAAAACGAAAACAAACATTCCTCTACTCAGTTCAGTTTCCCTGTGTAACACCTTCCCCACTAATTACCTGGCAGTGTCAATTCAACTGGTTTAGATACTGGTCTGTAATCCAAAAACCTAGAACACAAAACGAACTCAACAGACAAACGAACAAATAGATAAAAAACAAAATAAAAAAAAAACAAAAACAAAAAGAACTTAAATTATCACAACAATCTCTGGAAACCACATCTGATCTTCTCCTTTGGCCTCCTCCCCTGTATGCTAACGTCATGTCCACCTCAGCAGCAGCATGCTTCTCTCCTTAAACCCACACAGCTTCACCATCATTCTCACCCTCATCCTCATCCGAGCACGAAATCTCACGCCACCCTGCACTTTCGTTGACTGCATGAATCTACACTCTGCAAATCCTAATTCCGCTCTAGCACCTCTTTGAGCAGCCTTTTGCTCCTTCGACTCGAACGACAACGAAAACAGAAAAAAAATAGATTGTATGACAATATTCAGCAGGAGGTTTCATTTATTTATTTATTTTAAATGAAACACAACCTCCTCCATAACGCCCTTTGATATGGAAACTTCTCTCCTCCCTCTCTTCATCTCCGTGTCTTGCCTCCCCTCAGTCCTGTGTGCCCGGTCGAGCTCAGCCCCAAGTCCCGGCACACTAAATAAAAGCGCATGAACAGAAGGCAGTGATACAGGTGGCCCGTGGCCCTCCGAAGCAGGCGAAAGCGCTATAGACTCATCGACAATCCGATCCTGCGTCTCACCTTCACGTTCGGCCTCGCCCGAACCGCACACTCGCAGATATTTAACCGAAACAAAGCACACGACTCTCTCACTCACCCTCTCAGTCTTTATCTCACACACACACTTTCACACATACACACACATACGCTCTCACATACACATACGTACATGTACCCACACATATGCATGCACACACAAGCAGCCTGACAAAAGCTTATTGGAGTCTCTGCACTTTGAGAACTGAGAGACAATAAGTTGCTGATTCATAACAATAATAATAATAGCAATAATAATAATTATTATAATAATGATAATAATCGCCTGTTTTCAAGACATACGACACCCACACTGGGCAAATGCATTATGCTGAAATTTGTGCCAAATTTGGTTAATACATTGGAGACAGGCTTTTAAGGCAATCAGGCATCAACCAATTAACAACTTAAAATCTTTAAAAAATGTGGATTTCTACTGTAGTATCCACACGTGATTTGTTGACAAGTAATGCTGACTTTAAGCATGTCTAACCAAATTTTTTTGCACCCAGAGGGCTCCAAGTCCTAACAGCATGAGGCCTCCGACTCCACCTGTCCTGCGTATCGTTTTTCTGGGCCTCTTACATCCTCAACCACACAGTCGAACGGGGAAAATCCACTAACCAGCTTCATGGCACCCCTGCATGTGTGTTCGAGTTCAGGCTGTTTCGAACATGAACCAAAACACAACAAAACAGAAAAAAAAACATAGCCCCGCAATGTGTACCTTTACATGCCAGTCTTTTAAAGTCGAACTATATTTTTTAAAGCCTTGTTATACTACAGTTTTTTAATATGTTTATACAATCAAAAAATAGTTTGCAAAATACTATAGGCTTCCCTTCTATGAATATGAGGCACCATAGAGATTTTTGCATCAGTATCAATTCATTTAAAAAATAGCTATTTTTGTATCTAAAATATCTTTGATTTCTTTCATAATGTACAGGGAACTCTTTTTTTCATTGAAAAAAAAGAATAAAAAAAAAACCTACAAAGACTAGCAAGCACTGTTTGATGGGGTTGTTTGTTTTTTGTCATTTTTGTTTTTTGTTGTTTTTTTTTTTCTTTAGAAGACGGATCCAGACGCCGTTCCTCCCGAGAGCTCACAAGTTGACGTCCCGTACGTCGGTGGGGGTGCTGGACTGGTCCTGGTCGTCCAGCGCCTTGTTGCGGCTGCCCTGCTCCTGCTGCTGCTGCTTGTGCTGCTGCCGGCGGCCCTCCCTCAGGCTGTTCATCAACACACGCTCAATCTGCTCCTGACACGCCTTCAGCACATCCTGCAACCACAGAACCGTAACGTGGGTTAACACACACCAGTACATTCCAGCACTTTCTGAAACAGCTTGATGAGACTGCTGGGTAATGGATGCCATTTTAATTCCAGCGTGGGATAAAGGTATTCTTAGAATTACAGGTATAGGAAGAACTGAAAGCTTATTGGAGTCTCTGTACTTTGAGAACTGAGAGACAAGAAGTTGCTGAATAATTAAATAATAACAACAGCTAGATGTGTTTCGGTGAGAGAGTATGAAAAAGTGTGATTGCGTTGTTGCTATAAAAAAAACACAGAAACTTTGGTTTAATGGGCAAAAAACTTAACTGGGGACACATGAACAAGCTAGCTCTTATCAAGCCATTTATGGTCAAGGATGGTTGAAAGCACACATAGCCCTGTTCACAAGCTGATTATTTTTAACTAAACCACAAACAGTAAAACAAACTGTGAGACACGTCTTTTTTTTCAAATAACTGACTTTCGCTTTACTTTGTTGAAGTCCGTTTTTTTAAACGATAAATACTCAGCACCTGATCATCTGATCGATTCGCTGTGAAAAAGTGCAACACGGCGGGCTCTAAGGTACGTGACAGAGTTTAAATTCATCCAATTACTCGCATGATCTTGGAGGTGAAAGGGCTCCAATAAATAAAAATGGTGAAATAAAAATAGTAATGCTGATAATAAGACTAAAGAAGAACAATAGTGTGACGGCATACTGCTACTACTAATAATTATAATAATAATAATAATAATAATAATAATAATAATAATAATAATAATAGCCTGTTCTCAAGACGTACGACCCCCACACTGGGCAAATGCATTATGTTTACATTTGTGCCAAATTTGTTTAAAACATTGGAGAGACAGGCTTTTAAGGTAATCAGGCACCAGCCAAATAACAATTTGAAATTACCAATACTTAATCTTAATCTGCTGAAGACACGCCTTCAGCATGTCCTGCAATGACACAGCTCTAATGTCAGTTAAAACACAGCGATACATTCCATCACATTCTGAAACTGCTCGAAGGGACTGCTGGTTAATACATGTCGGTTTAATTTCAGTGTGGGATAAAAGTATTCCTAAAATCCCAGGAATGGAAAGAATGAATGGGTGTGAAGAAGTAAAGGTGCTAATCCAATGTTATTTTTAAAGCAGAGAAAAGTGCACTGTATGGCAGTTATTCTGAGCCTGAATTTCATCAACATTTTCAGAAGTCAGAAACCACATAAGCAAGTCCACTGCAAGCTTAATAACTACACACAGCTTGAAGCAGATGTGTGCTGGTTTACTTGTTAGCTAGATTTCAGACACCAAACATGTGCTGGATGATTGAATACATTTGGTATTAGTGATCAGTACTGTGTTGAGAAGTGGACGGATCTGGACGGATAGTTCACAATCAGAAAAGGCCAAACACTAAATGAGATTTTAGCCCGACATAAAAAGTACAGAGTAATTGCACTCCAGTGTAATATGGATACCATGTGATCTGCACATACTCTACTGATGAATGCACTACTAACAGTACTAGTGATGTACTATGTTTACATACTATTTAGTGGGAATGGGATGCATGGCAAAAATCCAATCATACGATATTATTATATACACAATATGATTTTTATGATTTATATAGTAATATTACCTAAATCATTTATAATCATATGTAAAACTCATATAGTTTGCATATAATCTACACTTGGAATATTTAAACATAACCTACTTTTAGACCACAGGGCCTAGTAGTATTTCTCCATTGTTTACTCATTAGTTAAAGCTTTTCGGCCTCCTGTTTAAACCATAAACTGACTGAAAAATTCAAAAATGTAAATAAATGGCTAGTCAGCCTGTGGATGGCTCCAGTGAGCACACAAAGGCATTCAAACAGCAAACACAGAGCGGGAGACTTAATGACTCAAGACTGGCGCCCTCTAGTGAAGCTTGGTTAAATTGCAGTGCATGCACCCTCCTCCCAGCTCCTCTGTGGGTCTGAGGCACACCAGGCGTCTGTGGGAGAGTTCTTCAGTGAGAAGCCCCAGGGGCAGGGCCTGTGGAGAATGTGTTGCTTGTGGAGAGGCTGCATTCCTCTGACATTTACTGCTAATTAAAAGCTGATGGGCCGCAGTCTGAACCCATGTTACGTGCGGCTCCCGGGCGAGGAGTGTGTTTCACAGATATATACATCAGCTAAAGGAACAGAGCTATCAAACACGAGGGTCCTCTGAGGAACTGTGTGGGGTAGATGGCCTGAGTTTGTGTTTTCACTACCTCAAGACAGTCCAAGAAGCTTTAAACTTCACAAAGAACATAAAGACTGGGCAATAACTTTCCTTTATTAGCGAGACTTGACACTGGAAGGGAGATTCAGCCACATTTTGTGAAATGTGTCCCTAGAACGCAAGTGTAATGGCCCGAAGGTGCATGTGATTTTTGTCAAGGAAAGGCCCTGGTGCCGCTAGGAGGGCGTAGTCGTCTGTGTCGCTGTGGAGGAACGCGACCGCCGTCCTCGTAATCTCCTCCAGAGGTCTCCGGCTTCCCACTGTGATGTGCCGCTATTAGTCATAAAAAAATAAATTCCTCTGAGAAAATTAACTAAAGCATAAAACATGCAAAGGAACTGCCTGTGTCTTACCGCAAGAATGCCAGGCCCGACTTCTTAAAAGACATTCCCCTCTGCGCCGCCACTCTTTATAGAGGCAGAAGCAAGACTGCGCCAAGCCCCACAGGCTTAATTCGAGCAACTTTTAATGACTTCAATGTGTGACTACTGGTCGGACTGGGACTGGCTCTGAGAGGAGCCTCTCAATGATCTAATCCAGAGGAGGGCGACACTGGATAAGCTGTGAGTAACCACAAGGCAAACACAACTCTGCCGAAGAATCATCATCAGCTGCTGTGATGTCACTCACTATGCCATCTTGAATAGGAAGGGAGGGAGTCAGGCAGAGAAATCACGGACAGCAGAAGGCACTGATGTCTTGTTTTTTTTTGTCTTTTTTTACTGGGGAGTAAAAGAAAAGACGCCGGGTTCATAACGGGGCCAGCAGAGCATTGAGAAACGAAAAGGATTAAGATGTGGTCCCAGAGGCTCAGTGCAACAGGCCAGGGGTCCTAACACATGATCCTGTGTACCAAAAATAGCCCAGTAATTCTCCTCCGAAAAATGGGACTTTTCACTCTCACTTTAGTGTCCTTCGGCATTGTGATTTCCAGCAGATGATCATTCTCAACATGCCGGACTCCAAATAACTGACATTTCACCTACTTTTAGAAAGACTCCTGGATTTTTGAACGACCGCAAAGACTTCACTGTGTGAGAGGGCAAATGCGTCCCCCACAAAAAACTATCCAGTGTCTCCCCCTTGTTCATTCATCCAGAACCCATCCTTAATCTCATGATGAGGCCAAAGCTTCAGCAGAGGCAAAGGGGCTCAGTGCGGGAAAGTATGCCCCCACAGATCCAAACCCTACAGGAACTCCACTAATTCATATCTGAATGCAAGCTCAGATTATTATTATTAATTCAAAGCCAGCGGACTGAACATTAACGATGAGATGAAAACTCACAGTGGGCCCCTGGAGGAATGCAACAAGCCAAAGAGCATCATTTACAGTATACATTAGCTACAATAACAACATTTACCGTAAACACCAACTGCCAGTTGGAATATTCATTGCTTTTGCTTCTTTCTGAGAAAAGAGACCATAGACTTTGCTTGAGATGCAGAAGCCAAATTTTAAGCCATCATGGTTTGGCTTGCAAGCATGGAGCCCGCTGCTGTACACATCGTACCTCACCAGGTGTGTTTGAGGCTCCATGCACACACACTTAGATACACACAGCAACAGCGACTGGAGGAGGCTGGTTGGCCCTGTCACATGTCTGCTGAAAACCACAGGCACTGGACACCACAAATGTCAGCAGGGTGCCCGGCGGGGAGGTTGGCAGCGTCATCTGGCTGTTGAGCCGACTTTCAGCCTCACGCTCTCTCTGACCACTTTCCTCCCCACCTCAGCTTCAGTCTGCAGGGCCTTCTCACACAGAATCGTCTACAGAGTTGAAAATGCACACTGAAGGACAGTTACTGAAGTTTATAGTAGGGAGACCATTTGTCCTCTTTTTCCAGGGCATGTCCGTCTGGCCGGGATATCTTAATTGCCTGAAATGTCTGGGATTTAGCTTTGCTTTTGTGCACGCATTTGCTTCCTACAGTGCCACCCTTCTGCCCCCAAGTGCCCTCTTTTTTGGAAAGCAAAATATGGTCGCAATAGTTTCCTCATCTCCTCCTTATCTGAGTCCTATCTGACAGATCTGCACAGAGGGAGGTCTGGCATTTTCACATAAAGCAGGAACTGCCCAAATCTCCAGCTGCAAAGTTCTCTCACACAATCCATTCTCATAATACCAGCAAATGAAGATCCAGTATTAGCAATGATAGCATTTTTGGTCCAACTGTTTCTCAAAAAACCTCTTACATAACTGTTAATTAATAACCCTTGCGTGTGGAGACTTGCGCCCAGATCAGGGTTGATCTGCAACCTTTACACTGGAATCGACTGAGATAGGGAGGTAAAGCATGAAAGATAGTGGCTCCTCCCAGACTTCCTCAACATTTTATGAAAGGAAAAGTATCTCTGGCCTCCAAAAACTCAGTAGACCCAGACTGCCTTCGCCCCCGCCAGCATGTTTTTCAAAGGTATGGCTTGTTGGCATCAAGGAATGTGAAGAGTTGATCATGGAGCGGGCAGTTCATTTCTGCTGGCTGAGATCTCACTCTCCTCACACACTGAGAACTTTTCAGGGCTTTGGATTACTGTTTGTTTTTCCTCCACTACGGTACGCGACTTCACACGCCACACGCCACCATGGCAGTCGTCCGGCCAGCGGTGGTGAACTCTGAGCAGGAGGGCTGACCTCTCCAGGTCAGGGCAGACACCTATGATATCCCTCTGGGCTCTCTCCTTTGGACCCTGTCCTTCTTCTCTTCCAACCTTGTTTTTCTTTGCTCCTCACTCTATTTCTTCCACTCGTTCCCTCCCCAAGAAGGAACTCAAAGAAGCATGAGGCCGTCCCTCATGGGGGCAGTGTGTTATGTGTGAGGCTTTGTGAATCGTTTGCATAAAGCCGCTGCGCCCCAGCTCTGTGGTCTCCCTCCTCAGGGTCCCTCAGTCGGGGTCAATCCCATTTCACTTCCAGTAATTCAGCGTCTGAATGTGAGATTGAATTGGAGTTGGACGCATGCCCATTGAGTAAATAAGAAGGAAAGCGCAATCTCCTTGCACAGGGCAGCAGCCACACACAAACTTATACACACACACACACACACACACACACACACACACACACACACACACACTCCAATGGCGCTCTGATGTTTTTTCAGAGGTGCTGCTAACCAGACAAAAGGGGGGACCTTCTCATCTCAAAACTTTGGTTTTAAATAACATCACTGTTACCAGCACTGCCTTCAACCTTTCCAAAATGCACCCCCCACTCCCACCCCTTCAAATGCCTTCTTCCCTGGTCTTGAAGCAGGCTAGCACCCTGACAAAAGCCAGCCCACCCCTGCTCCCCCTCCCTGCTGCAGCTGAAGCCCTGCCTGTGTTTGGACTGGGTACCCTGCCACGGGGCCACATGGCCGTCTGGCTGCGATTCTAGGCCCCTGTCTCTCTCTCTCTCTCACTCTCTCCACTTTGCACCATCCTGCATTCTGCCTGCATCAAACTCCCTTTCATGTCAGCGATCTGCAGGGCAAGCACAAAACTAACCTGATCCCTTCTTTTCCGCCACACACCCACCCCACTGTTCTTGTGCTGTTTCAGACACATTTACATAGCTTAACACACATGTGGCATGTGACCTCTTGGGGGGCAAAGGCAGAACAAAGTGCCAGAGGCTGCGAAGGAGATTATAGGACAGCTGTGAGAGGGGAAAAAGGGGCTTGATGCTTTGCCAGCAAGCTGAAGACCTCATTTTTTACATGGTACAACTATGTAGCTCTGAGCTCATATATTCAGATTTTACTGCTTCTCGCTTACTGACATATATAGGCCTTCAGGGGGAGGATTATTACTGTTGATTAGGGCTGCAAAAGATGAATACGTAACTTGTGACTTATTCAACAAATCAATTATTCTGCCTAAATAATGTCAATTTTCAGCAAAATAGTCGCAGAATAATGACTACATTAGCATTTTACCACCGTTCTGGCTTTTGCTCTACATAATACTCTACATAATGCTTTGACAAACTAAAGCCTTACTAACACAAGTCTGCCCAAAATGTTGTGCTACTTTAAGGGATAAGCAATAGCTAAAGATAAGTGATATGGTAATAAATATGCTGTAGCTTTGTAAGAAGTAAGAAGGTATTTTACTACTCTAGATGAGCTGGGTGTGAATAGGTTTTTAAGACGAGCTGGTGGGCTTCAGAGTTTTTTTTTATAAAGGTAATGTTAGTGTCCTCAAGATTAGATGTAGTCTGGTTTATAAGAACACCACTGTGGAAGTAAAGCCACTGTTTACTGACTGTTTTGCTGCTTCAGATTCAACATTTGTAAGTGTTCTGTCTTAAGGTAATATAGAATGCTGCATATTTTGTATGTGACCACTTTGTCCTTCTTTTTAATAAAATGCTCCCAGACGTTATTCCTCTTTGAGATTTTATAACTGTTCATTTACTTTTGCTATCTGCTCACATGGGCACAATCAGATGAATGCCTGCCCTCTTCCAGTTCATCTAAATTAATCTCTTCAAGCCATTGTTCATTTGTCAGAATGATTGATAATGTTGAACTATTGCTGCAGCTCTACTGCTGATACAACATATTAAAGGAGATGCCATCATGTAACTTGTCTGGGTCTGATTCATAGTAATATAAACACGTTCTGCTATCAAACTCATGCTGAGAAAATCGGGCCAGCAAACTGACAGGGGAAAAGCCCTGTAGGTCTGACTGTATTCTAGAGGCCCTGTTTGCAGTATGGTTCAATTAAGGTTTAGATACTCACAACTTCTGTATTTGTGATCTTGGCGAGCAGCTCCGTAAGACTGTCCCCCCATAGTGAGCGGTTCGTGTTGTTGAGCTGCAGGCCGCAGATTGCTGCTCCCACGCTGCCCGTTGCGATCATGGATGGAGGGTACATGGCAAAATTGAAATCTGAGGGAGGTGAGGGAAAAGACTTTATCATTACTACAATCTGTCAAAGTAATTGCTTTCAGTTTGTGCACATATTTTACTCATCACAGATAAGACGTCTATCTGCTGACACTCGTCTCCACAGAAGAATGCCAAAAAACACCGCAATGTACTTTAAAAGATAAGAGAAGATGATATAAATCTGTAATGCTAATAAACAAAGGCAATTTCCATTAGGTCTGTGCACAGTCCTTTGCTAATGACTGCAGGCCAGGATAATGAGGGTTCACTTGGCTTGAAAAGAAGCTGAAAGAACCCCCACCTCCCTTCAAAACCTAGCCCTCCCAAACCCCCTCAGTCCCTGGATCGGCCCCTTTTTTCTCCAGTTCCTAAGTAAATCGTGTGCTCCCTGAAAAAAAAAAAGCCCCACAGCCCTCGGAAAGGAGAGCATAAAGAGCCAGCGTCGCCCTGCCAGTGCTCACTGCTGTAGGTCCTTTTTCCACGTGTGGTCACAGGCGTGCGTCTGAAAGACCAATAACCTTGTTAGCTCTCACACTGTCATTCATAATGCAAATAAGACAGCTTGTGAATGGGCCCCGAGCCCAAAAGTGCGACTGGCTGAGGAGAGCTGGAGAAAAAGATGGGAAAGAAAGAAAAGAGGAAGGAAAACATGCGTGTAGAAAGAACTGAAACGGCTAATGCTGCCTGCCTCATTGATTTCTGTCTTTCTTCCTTTTATCTAACCAGATTTCTCGTTTCTGTCTCTCTTTTTCTCTCACTTTTTTTTAAAAAACAATTTTCCTTCTCAGACCACAGGCCTCCAGGTTGAATGGCACACATGCCCAGCTTTTGTTGCAGCAACAGCGAGTGATTTGTATTAGAAAGGCAGCTATCTTTTAGCATATTAATTGAGTGAGTTCAGCGAGCGAGTGACCGTGGCTTCATTGTCCACAGTCATCACCGACATAACATCGATCCCTCTCTGCTCAAGAAAGGCTGTGGGGAGGGGGGGGTACAAAAAAGAATGAGTGGGGGCCGTTTGGGCAAGGGCCTGTACATCAGGTTTGAGCCAGCAGAATTGACTGGGGAAGTTTTAGAGGGAGGCTGTTTCTCTGAACATCATTCTTTACTCTGTGTCCAGACCCTCACGAGGTTTTGGCAGAAGAAAAGAGACCCCCCCTTCCAATTCCTCTGATGCCGGGCCACCTATGGGCTCAGAGAGTGGACCCCAGTGGCCAGTGCATTACCCTGCTGCTGTATTCAAAGCAAACCTCAAGATGGCTCCAAGAGTGATATTTTCGTTCCCTTTTCTCCTTTTTTTGGGGAGAAAATCAAAGAGGTGGCCTTTGATTGCTAAAGAAGCATCCCTTCATTGCCTTCTTAACATTCAGAACCAGGCACTGATCTTGTGGCTCGGTGTTGACAAATAAAAGGAGAAAGCAGAGTTAATACAAGTTATTGCAAAAGGGGTGCATTACATCACTTTCCTCGGGGCCCACTCCACCATCTGCAACTGGAAGCGTACACTTAGCTAGTGTATGCTCAAAGTCTGATTTTTCACACTTGGGACAAGACAGGTTTGTTGGGGGACAAGCGTACGCACATGTTAGCGGCAGAGCTGGACACTCTGGCTTGTGTGAGCGGTCGGTGGAGGAAGAATGGCCGTATTTTGCACGCCTTCATTGATATGCATGAAGGCGGAAAACAGTGTATGTAGTGGGGACGCTTGCGATGGAAGGCTCCTTGTGAGCGGCGGCTGGCTGGCCTGCTCCCTCGGCCTCTCGCACCCTTCAATGAGCCATTCTCTTGCCTCCCCACACAGCGTCCTCAGGGCCGCGCCAGCACAGCCAACTCCTGGGTGGGTGTGATGCACTGCATACGCATTTAACTTGTAAATTAATTAAACGCCCGGAAAGTTGAGAAACAGCCAAAGAGAGCGATGATTTTTAAGGGCAATAAATCAACTGCCAGGATTCCATGCCGATGCGTAGCCTATTAATCGCAGTTTACAGAAAGCCCCATTTTGAGCAGCCAGGCTCCACTGATTGATAAAGGTCAAATGTAAACAACATTTTGGATTTGGCATCACAGTATATCACCCACCGCAGCCCACAGTCAAATGGAACGAGCCACTTAGAGAGTGTAAGTGAGGGAGCTTACAGACAGACAGTAAATTCTTGGACTCTTGTGGGCTGGTGAGATGTGGTAGGTGCTAAAGCTCCTACTCTATGTCTGTCTCTGTTAGGACCCACTGGCGTCGCTTCACATAAATGTCCCAATATTTGCACTTTCATGACCAAAGACAAAACACCGCCACCATCTGTTAAAACCCTGCTATGTGACATTAGCCTGCTATGTAGAGTTCAAACAGGAATGTGCAGAAATTAAAGTTTTTTTAATGATAATTACAGAGCTGAAGTGAAATGTAGATACACTAGAATCTATTTAATACCATGACTTGGCTTTTAATTGTGGCTGTCATCACTGATTATATCAGTTATGGAGAAAGCTATGGTTTATTAGGCTTGTCACAGTTATTCCATAATCAGCTGACCACAGTTATTTGAATTGATCACAATTAATAAAGCTAACTGGAGACTTTTCCATCCTTATTAGATTTCACAGTCATACATTTACATGAAAATGTATTAAGGTTTGCTTCTTTCTTTTTTACTGTAGTTATGAGATCAAGCTAACAAGCTCAAACCCCAGCAGTTTTGAACATTGCAAACTGCACGCCTAAATCATCCGACGTCACATCATAAATTTCAAATAGACTTGCTTCTGTGGTTTCTAACACTGTATGATATAAAAGTGGACAAACATACAGACATACTCTAGGTTTAAGACGAACTACTGCTACTGTTTTTAGCAAGGCGATGGTATATGGTTGGAAAATGATGAATTAGAAATTAATTATGTTTTTTGTGTTTAAATGTTTTTGGTGTTTAAAACCACACTAATGTCATAAGACCTCAGGGAAAATAATAAAGTATAAGTATGTAGAACATGGGAACTTTAATTTATGCATTATCATTGTGCAGACTGCCAACTAATCACTGTGAATTTATCAAGAAGGTTCATTGTTATTTTGTAAGCACTGAGTGTGTATCTCTCATTATCAGTTTTGCAACATCATTTGGATAAATTCCAAAGCTGTCCTCCTATTGTATTTGTGACTTACTTGTGGCACTCACGCAAGGAGCCAAGACGCTGTAACTCACATGAAGCGAAAACAGGAATCCTCCTAAACTGTTGAAATCCTGTAACAACTTGCTTCAGACTTGAGCAACAGTGTGCAGGCCGGCAATTGCCTCTCAAAACAGGAATGACATGAATTGGCAGATTTGCTGTTCATCCATATTGACCCCTCCCTGCACGCACACGTACACCAGTCACTATTTATTTTCCCTCATGGACGCCTCAGATACAAGACAACTAAACAGCTGAGGACTGGATAAGACCACTAAAATTCTCCCATCAGGAGAACCTTGCTGGATTCTCTCCTGGGTTAGCCGATCAGCAGTTAAGACCACACTTAAGAACAGCCTAAGATTTTTCTGTGGGAGCGGAGCGTGATGAATTCATCTCCTATACATCTAAAGCATCCGGGTGTGGGCATGACATTGAGATTTTGCAGTGCCAGCTAAGCATAATCATTAGAATTTATCCTGTACAGTCAGACAGGATACTGTGGTTTTGATCAGCATCAGAAAACAGTGGTCACCACATGGGAGTTCCTATGATACACACCAAAGGAAATTCTTAGGGAGAATGCTGTGCTTTCAGTGCTTCCTGCCGCATGGATGCAGGAAATTATTCAAGGCACACAAAGGAAGAAGACTCATAGAGGGCTCTGACTAATCCGGGTCTTATGTCAACAAACATCACCACCAACAAACTCATACTTGCACTTCGTCAATGGAAATACTTTCATTTTTTGAAGCCGATTCACTAGAGCGGTCTAGGACCCTTTCGAACACTATAAGTCTAAACAGAGGATACGTAAACAACGATATACAAACAATGTGGTAGAGGAGCAAAATCTGGATTCCATACTGCCACTATGATGGGCTTCCTTCTCATTTTTCATCCTTGGATAAGCATCCTATAGGAAAGCATTTGCATGAAAAATGGGCTTTAATCTGCTTTAACGAGCTTGTTCCTGTGCAGGCCTGTGACAGCCTGCGGTCTCTATCAGGTGCTTTTTCCACGCTGACCCTTACATGTTTCTGCATATGAAATGAAGGGTCATGCTTTGTCTCCTTTCTGTAGCTAAGACCCCCCCAACCCCCAGCAATTTGCATAGCCATGAAAGGCCTCTTCAAGTTATTAATTAATACGGAATTGGCCTGCGCCGCCCCACCAAATCCCACCAAGTGCCCCAAACGGAACTGTTTTATCAAAAGCGAGAAACCATTAAAAATTAGCTGTCTTTCTTTCTATCCACCCCCTGCTCTCTTCTCTTTTCTCATTCAGATACAGAGGCCTTGATTTATGCAAGTCTCTCCAAAAAAAGAGGGGGGATGCTGGATTCTCTGCAAAGAATGCAAAGAAAACAGAAGAGAGGCAGGCCACAATCTCGGAATCAGCCTGGCAATTAAAACTTTTAGGAAAATACATGCCTAAAACCCTGGTTTGAGACTCGTGAGCTAGGTTTGCAAAGGAGATGTTTCAGGTGCCTAGAGCATCAACAAGTGCAGTTCATTATCAGCACTGGTTTGGATACAGCTTGAGAGCACATGTTCTGACATCTGTTATTAACAGCGGTAGGCTCTAAATAAGTTGCGGAAGACGGTAAAATCATTTCAACTGCTTTATTGGAGCAATTGAGGACAAAGTGCACTCATGATCTTGCACAACAGGACTGTGAGAAATGGATGTGAAACTGAAAGGCGTTCAAATATCTTCAGTGACTCCAAAAAAAAAAAAAAAAGAAAGGGGTGTGAGAAGGAGATGGATGGCAATGAGTATCTTCAATGGGATTCAAGCCAGTTCCCATGGATACCATCAATGTCTCCTGTCAGAGTACTTTCACAACATATTTACAATATCCATTGCACAATCCGCAAAAGGAGAAGCCACATCAAAAGTGCCATGTTTAAAGACCTGTCATCTGCCCCCATTCCTCCCCTGACTTATCCCACTTTCTCAACGACTGGGCTTTTTTCTTTAGACCTAGGGAGACGAGCTGCCCCAGGGAGGGATGGGGGTGCCCAGGGGAAACCCAGGCAGGTCACATTACCTTTCGAGGGTTGTGCTGGTTTCTGACCGGCTGGGAGAACCTGCCCCACAAAGACTTTACAACATGGGAAAGCACTCATGCCCCGGAGCAGGCAGGAGGCGTGAGAAGCAGGGATGAGGTATGAAAACACGACATGCTTGGCTGTTTGGATCGCCCGGAACAATACTCTCCTCCCAACTTGTTCTCACCCTCGCTCTCTGGTCCATGTTTGATCTCAAAGACATAATCCTCTCGCCAAGAACTGAGACAATACCTTCCCCCGTCCCCACACAGAGTAGCTGCTGGATCGGCAGTGCGCAGGAATGCCCTTAACCAGACAGCTGCCCTTTGAAGTGTCTCTCCATTCACTGCCTGCCACTGATATGCCCCCTGACCTACAGCACCCTAAACTCATTGGCCAGGGACGTTAAGGCTCCTACAGAAGCCCCTCTCCATTACAGGCCTCACTCTCAATCCGCATTTTTTCATGCGAAGGTAACGGCATGGCATTTGGTGGCGCCATGCCCACGGAAGCAACCTGAATGGAGTTCCCATGGTTACTGTCCCTCAGAAGTTGACTTCTATTTCAGTTTTTTTTTTCTGAGAAGAGCAGACGAGGATATTTTTCAACACTTGCCAGAGTGTTGACGCAAGATATCAGCACCCAGTTGACTTGGCAGCGGATCTTTTATCATTCGCACTTACAAAACACCAGTGCAAGACAAATACAGAGCACATGCCAACCGTGATATCATTTACTGAGCACTTGGCTGTGCTCTTTCTCTCCCTGATTTAGATTTTTAGCGTTCAGTTTATTACTGTTTGCCTTGCCACATCTGGTGCATCGTAGGGAGAAAGTCATAATTAAAGAGCAAAAATACACCTCAGGGATTGAAATAGGGAGGAAGAAAGTGGAATTCAAGCCCCATCACTGGTGATTTATGGTGGCAACTGCAGCACAGAACTGAAACATGCTGAAACAAAGAGGTATAAAGTTGACCAAAGGAATCAACCGCACCACCTAGGAATGGTATGAATTCCCAGGCATGTTATGAGTCTTTTACTGGTGCCTACTAAACCTTTTTTTGACTAATGACATATTAGGCAGCATTTTTCTGGTTTGTTTCGAGTGAATTTCACACACGTAGAGCTCAGCAGAAAGGATTGGAGGCACTGCTACCTGTTGCGCACAAGGCGATGAAGGTCTGCACGTGCTTGCGGATCAGGTCCAGCTTGTCCTCAGGTAGCGGCAGCTTTTTCACAATGTGTTCGATGAAGTCGTTTGGAGTAACAGCAGCCAGGTTCCACTTCAACTTCCCCAGCACCACCAACTCCCATTCCTGAAGGAAACCACAGATAGGAGAGAGCGTATGAGGTTACAACAAAAGGGGAAGCATTCTTAAAAACTATATAGCATTCCTGTAATTCTAAAGATTAGAGAAACTGTTATGTTACCGTTTAAAGAACTGCTGTAGATCTAGTTTCAAACATTTCAGGAAAGTAGGCCCTAAGCAGGATGTCATAACAGTGTCAAAGGCCTATCTAGGCTACTGGGTGAAAGCTGGGTCTATCTTAAGCATCTTAGGTATTTTGAGTTGTGCTGAAAGTGGAATGCAAATTGATGAAATGCAAGAAATACACTTGGCTTTCTGAAGTGTCATGTCTATAAAAAGCATGCTTGCCCCGGGATTATGGAGATGTCAAAATTGGTTCACATTTCTCGACTGCTGTTTCACTTGCCACACAGAGTGCATAGGCAAAAAATAAATAACTAAATTAGAGCCCCAGTTAAGAACCTTATACTTCACTTTATGTCAATGTTTTATTGCAATATTTTGCCTCTTCATAGCATCTTTACAGTGTGTACAGGTTACTTTAAACTTTTGTCACACACAAATGTCTGCATTAAATATAAAGAACCATCATCTGATGGTGAAACAAAAGTGGTTCTTCTATGGTGGAGATCACCTTTCAAGAATTCAGCTACAGCCTAACTCTTACACACCTGGTCAAACTAGTTAAATGGTTTAATGATCTTGATTATACTTGTTTACTCAGGTTTGGAAGGAAGGTAGATGTTCAGGAGCGGGGTAGGTGACTACTGTTCTAGGGTCATACAAAGATCCATTTTTGCCACATTATTTATGATGCCATAAAAACTACAGATGCCATACACACAAAACAAACCAGAGGAAAAGGGGGGCGTCCAATTCTACCAGCAAAGGTGGCGGCAGGTTTTATCCCAACAACTACATGAAATGAAAACTTGCAGCCACACTAGCCTTTTGTGGATAAGATGTGGATAAGACAAAGGTGCATTGAAAGCCTAGACGAGGTTTTGATGGTATGATGCCAGTAACAAAAGAAACGTCTCGTCATTCTGACCAATCACAAGCATTTTTCACGCGAACTTTGCTTGAGTTGACTTGGCCCAGTTTCCGACATTTCTTTGCAGGGCAAACAACTATTCTGAAGTGATCTCTGTCTAATTTTCCCATCACAGCTTGCGATTTAGCAAAACAAACTCTCCAGACTTTGACTTCACCAGAGGCATAAATAGGCCTTAAGTCTGGCCTCAGCTCTGCTGCTGTGTCTGATCCCTGGACTATACCCTGGTGTTCACACTCTAGAGCGAGACAGGCTGAGCGCAGGCTGGAGCTGCATTACTGTCCTTGGTTAACCATAAATTTACTTGTAAACTACTCAGGACCCAGTAAGCTCAGTAAGAATACACCAACACCAATGACCTCAGAGTGTCTGTTCAGCATCAGGTACTTTCCTTCAACTTTGTGTATATACGTGCACTTCAAGGACAAGCTACAGCAGACAGTGACACATAACTCTGACAAAATGTGGATTATTAGGAAAAACAGTCATGAATACCAAACTGTCAAAAATGCCACGATCAGTCAATGTCAGTGCAATATCTCTAAACATTCTAATGCTTTTTGCCCTGTCAAAGCACATAAATCAAAATGACGGTTGTGTGTCATTTCCTTGTTCACCGTGTTTTATTAGACAGCAAATATGGAAATAGACAGCAAATACTACTTCACTGCCTTTGGGGAAACACAAAGAATGATGTGAGCTATAGTGCACAGGAATACGTGGCGGCAAAGATCAGTAGACTTTCTTCAACAGACTTAAACAAATGGCAAATGGGGGAATACGTTTATCTGGCATGGTGACAAAACCACCTCCACTCATGCTTGACATTAATGCATAACGTTCAGATAAAAAGAAAAACTCGGAATAAGACATTATTAACACACATTCTACACAGATCTCACAATGCCCCCCCCAGGCTCTCTCAATCCACAGCTAAGAGCTGCTCTGAACACATGAATATATCTCTAACGCCAACGCACAGCGTGTGTTGCCATTTTTGCCTCATTCAGGAAACAGAAAGCGACCTTTAAACAGCTGCCCTCTCTTCTTGTTTAAAGTGGGAAAAGTAACAAGAGGGTTGAGTGACTAATTGGGGAAAAATTGTGTTCTCAGGGACAGTCCTTGTGACTGTGTGCTCATTCAGACGGTTCAGATGGTTTTCTCCATCTCTGAACCACATGCACTTAGTCATCAGGCAGTCCAATGTGGTAGCCATTAAATTCCGCCAACTTACAGAGCGCAGATGACTTTTTCTGTGAAGCTGGCCAAAAGACACCGCAGGTGAAGAGCGACAATGTTACGAATGAGTGTGCGATGAGTGCACAGTGACAGCAAACTGTCCGAGCTGCACGGTTCACCTCCCACCTCTGTGCTTTGCTTCAGCAGTGGAGTGACTCACCCCCAGTGCGAACAGCTCAGATTTTTAGAGGTGATGAACTGTTAAGAATTTCCAAAAGGTGCTGCAGGGCTGCATTTAGTGCAAGATGCTAGAGGGGGTATCATCCAAGCCCTCGGATAGTTGCAGGCCATCCCACAGTGGAAAGTTTGAGTATCGCTCCATTCTTTGGCTGTTTGAACTTGCGTTAGATGATGCGTGCGGTTTGATGAGACCAGCAGACCTGACAACACTGGACAACCATCCACTTTCACAAACAACAGGTCCCAAACGGTTCTTGCTTCGGACTTCTGTTTCCAGGTAAAGCGTAACTGTTATAAAGCTAAGGAACTTCATGCTCTCACATGACATTTCCAATTTGCTTACTCACAAAGGTCCTTTACTGGACAGGTTCTTATGTGTGAATTTCACCAAAGAGTCTCTTTTATTTTCAAACAAGCCAAACCTCTGACTTCTTTTAGACAGTCGGCTATAATGCCTGCTTTTGGGTCTTTATCTGATCAGACTGGCATGTTTAGACAAGCAAGCAGTATGTGGTCATTTACAGGAATACATGAATGTGATTGAAATAGGAATCTGAAGATCAGGTTTCATGTGACTTTCATACTGATTATAGGCTACGAAAATGATATGCATCATATATATGAGGGAAATTTTCCGAAATTAGTGCCTGCATAAAACCAGCCTTAGTGTAGTTGACCCTGGAACACTTAGGGTATCATCAGCATGGCATGGGGCGTGTTGGACAGGATGTCATGTTCGTGTAGATTGGATGAGACATGAAAGCGAATTATTGATTTATTCACATTGTCATTTGAGTTTCAACACGACTTGATAAAACCATGGACTGCTAAATAAAGATGTAGACGTATATTCAGTAGCCCATTAGTGTTCATAATTATGGACATAAGCCAGACACACATATTATAATATAGCATTGGTTAATGCAGACTTTCTAAGTAGCTGTTGTTTATCCGATTACCACTACTACAATAACACACATTTCTGTTTGCACCTGTGAGATTTTTATTGGCATCAAGCTAAAGTAAAGGACTAATGTTAGTGTCACTGAATGTTAACTTCCCAGCACTGAATTTGATTCTGACAGCAGCCTTAACACAAGCATTCGAGGCTTATAAGATAGTGAAGTGGACTATTACATTACTTAGCATGTCTGCAATGACTCCTAAAGTAAATAGTTTGATTTAAGGCCTAACTCTGAATACTACCTTCCACAGTCCATGTAAGTGACATGACCATCAAATATTCCTTGCATATGGAATGTAAGTGCCGTGAGTTGACAACAGTCACAAGAAACCATGCAACATGGTGAAAATACGATTTTAAAAATGAAATTATTCATTTTGCATAACTTAAATACAACATATTAGTGCCACAGTAGCCAAATAATATGCCATGAATTCAAGGCATTAAACAACCCGTGAGACAAAGCAGAAACAATGCAAAAATCCAGCGAACATGACAGAGAACATGAGCCAGTACCTGTTTTTAATCACCATTACTGCTCCTTATCATGCCACTGTTCTGATTGAGGCCAAACTGTGAGCTGTCTCTGGCACGCTTGCAACACAGTTCAGGCACCCACTTCCTCTCATCAGTGCCTCTGCCACCAGAGAGGTTTCATTTACAAGAACTTTGTACCAGTCAGCGAGACAAAATTGAAGATGTGACTGTGACAGCCCATCTCCGGTTTCCTGCATCTGCTGCACTTCGCAGCCCAGCGTCGGCTTAGAACACTAAACTAAGCTGTTTTTTTCTTCTTTTAAAACAAGAAAAAGAAAAACTGTGGTCCACAACCACTTTTTTCTGCTGAGGACAGTAGCGTGGTAGTGTCATCCTCGACCAGAACCACCATCGCTCCAGCTGTTCCGGTTGCAGAGAGAGAAACTGATGAGCCAGAGGTGAGAAGAACAGTGCAAATACGCACACGCACGCACACACGCAGACCAACTCCTCAAGCCCAGGCTGGACTGCTGATGCCACAGCATGCATGCTGTAAGATCTCCAGCAGAGCGGAGAAGCGCTGTCTTATTCATATTTTACTCCTCTGACCACACTGCGGGGGAAAAGGCGGCTCACTGAGGAATGTTTATATAATGCAGAGGAAATAGCCTTTGGATTTAACCGACACAATGCCTCCATGTCTTCAGTTTCTCTCCCTGAAGCATCCATCAGCTGTCTGGTGCCTCCATCCACAGTCTTAAAAATAGAGCACTTGGAGGAACCACTTTTAGTTCCCTGAAGAATCTTTGACAGCTCCCAACTGAAAGCACTCTTAAAAGGTTTTTTAGAGAACCATTAGTGGTTCTTCGCTCTGAAGAACTTTTTGTCACATCAGACGACAAACCTAGACTGACCCAAACGCTATCCACAGTCAATTCAAACTTGAAGGGGAATTCCACCAATTTTCCACAATTTCTCCATAATTCAATCATTGGAATGTAAACAGTCATTCAGAGTGTTTTGATGTGAACAGGCAACATTATGTCTACAGCACATAT